>CABFVZ010000710.1:0-63021 GCA_902151445.1 Timema monikensis | reverse complement strand
AAAAAAAAAAAAAAACCCTAAAAACTAGCATTTATAGAAAAAAAAGGATATATTTTGTTGCTGATATCAAACTTATGTGAAATACTTTACAAATACAAAAGAAGCGTTATCAAAAAGTCTTCACATGCACAAAGTTATTCATTAAAAAAAGTAATAACTAACCCAGCCCAACACCAATATAAAACAATTACGCGCTTATTAACAATTATATTTATCAAATAAAATTACAGCTGCAGTTTTATTTTAAGCTTATACTCTACAAATAAAACTAATTGATATCAAGAAATCATGGTAAGTATATTGTCAAGGAAAATTAAATACCTACAATATTTTTAAATTTAATGTAACTACTACAAATAATGTTCATTTTGCTAGTAATTTGAACCTGGTTTATACAATATTTTTAATAAAAATGAAGCATATGTAACAAATAAATTACAAGTAAACGAACATATTCATAATGTAAGTAGGCAACACAACAAATCTTAAAATTATTTTTTGCAGGGATGCTTTCTAAATTTTTGTCGCCCATTTTTCTAGAATATTAATCTAAATACTTTGTACTGCTTGATTTCAAAGAAATCCAGGCTAAATTTCTAGAATATTATATATTCTCTTAAAAAATGTATTCATCAGATAAATTATAGTTTAATATAGATATTGATTTTATAACATAAGATTAGGAATACAATTAATTTTATTAAACAATTTTTTTTCATACCTTCTGCTTAAGCAATGTATATAGCTTAAAATATATATTATTTCTATTACAGCATAACTAATTTTTTAAATTGCAAATAATGAAATGTGAATACCCAACTTTAATATAAAATGAAGTCCATGTTGTGTACTTCTTACTGTTACATAACAAAGAATATCATACAAGTACTTAAGTTTATTTTTTATAAAAACACGCCAAGTATTTAGAAAACATCTGTGCAAAAAATAATTTTATTATGTATTGTGTCACATACTTATATGTAAAATATGTTCATTCATGTGTAATTTGTTTATTATATACTTTTTATTATAAAAGTATTGTGTAAACAAGTTTCGACTTAATAGCAAAAAAATTTTTTGTAGTATTTATATTAAATGTAAAAATATTGTAGTGTAGCCCCTTTTCGACCTCCAGGACAAAGGCAGGTATACAAAGTATAAAGTTATAAAATAAGGGGAGAATAAATGCAGAGCGAGCTGATAGGACACGAAAAAAAAAAAAAAATTATTATATAATATATACACTCATATTTCCATGCAACCCACTCAGCATTATTGCACCACCAAAAAGGGTAATAAAAACTATATAAAGACTATTACCAGGAAGGTGAGAATATTTAGTTAAAAAAAAGGGTAGAAGTCAACATGTCAAAAGTTAAATTTATAAACAAGGAATATGATTCATTGAAAACATCTCAGGTATACATCTTACAATATTATTACCTCTATCCACAAGTCAAAAGGACTCTCGAAACATAACTTTCCTTGCCAGAAGGACTCTGAATATTAAATATTATTATAATTTCCACAAGTCGGAAGAATTCTGAATATTAAACATATTTTTCTCGTCAGAAGAATTCTGAAATTATTATTATTATTGTAATTTCAACAAGTCGGAAGAACTCTGAATATTTGACATACATTTCCCATGTCAGAAGGACTCTGAATATTTAACATATTATAATTTCCACAAGTCAGAAGGACTCTGAAATTAAATATTATCATTTCCACAAGTTAGAAGGACTCTAAATATTAAACACATTTAGGCCAAAAAGGAATTTGGATGTACAAAAGCCGAAACTTAATTTAGTTCTTACATTTATTTGGACATGCAGATGGCCCAAGGTAGATATCCTGCTAAGCATGAGTTATCATCCGATCTGGCAGTATTTATTTGATCCATTTGCTCAGAGAGGGGGAAGGTAAGGGTTATACAAAGACAGACACAAAGGAAAAAATAAGGGGGGGGGGACATGTGACGAGAAAGCCTTGGAAGGCCCCAGAACAGTGTTCTTGGCAATGTGGAACCATCTAGCGCCGGAAATATTATACATCACATTTCCCGGCAGCCGTAGCGATACTTGATGTTGGTCCGGCTCGTTCCCTCGCGCATCCAGTCTTGACCACATGTTCACGTTAGCTGGTTGTGTGGTGTGTGAGATAGTCAACTTGGGATGTACACAGTGGACTGAGCTCAGTGAGCTTAGAACATCATATTATTCAAGTTTTGGTAGGATATTATTGAAAGTAATTTAGTGTCCTGTTTTGAAATTTAACGTTGTAGCTTATGATAAGATGCTACAACTCTTGCTCCCTGGGCTCCATAGTTATGGGTTTCTTAGTGCACCGTAGTACTGATTGATGCACATCCTGCATGCAAAGGTTTGAAATTTAACAATTAGAAGCCCTTGTGCACAAATATGTGCACCTCCAAACCAGATTTTATTTTATCAAATATTTTAAATTAATAATAAAAGAAAAAGAGCTATATTAACATTACAAGATAGATTTAGTACTACCGATGTATTTAATAGAGTTGTGTGTGAACATATGCACCTGGAAGCATGAATTTTAAAACTCTGATTAGATTCACTTTTCACCCTTGTTTCCCATATTGTTCCTTTTTATCCCTTTACTCTTTTGTCACTTTTTGCACCTTTTTTTGCCCCTTTACTCTTTTGGCACTCTTTGCCCTTACATTTTTGATCATTTTAACCTCTTTTACATGTCTTGCATATTTTTTTTTATCACTTTTACCTTTTTTCACACTTTTTGTATTATATACTTTTTGCCCATTTTACCCCTTAGACCCTTATGCACCTTTTCATGTTTTTACCCTTTAAACCCTTTTGCACCTTTTCATGTTTTTACCCTTTAAACCTTTTAGTTTTATTACATATCTATTTGCACCCTTTTCCCCTTTACCATGATACTCTTTTTACCTTGTTACCCTTTGTGCCCTTTTCCCCTTTTGAATGCCTTTTTCCTTTTTAACCCTTATACACTATTTGCCCTTTTGGCACTTTTTGCACCTTTTTTTTACCCTTTATTCACTTTCTTCACTTTTTGCATATTCTTTTTACTTTCTCCCCCCTTTTATCTAGTTTTTTGTCCTTTGCCCTTTTATCCTTTTCACACCTTTTTACATTCTTTTTACCCCCCCCCCCCCCTTACCNCCCCCCCCCCCCCTCTTATCCGTTTCTTCCCTTAACTATTTTTTCATTTTGAATTTTATAAAAATACCATGAAAAACCAAAGATGTCCCCTTTCTGCCCCTTAGGGCCTATATAATTTTTATCCTGTTTACTAACCCTCTTTTTGCTCTTCTTACACCTTTTTAAATCTTTTATCCTTTTTACCCTTAAATATTTCTCTTGGGCAAAGCCGATTACTTCATGCTATACATTATAAATAAGACTCACTGTGTATAAAGTATCCCTACATGAGTGTATCAAGCTAAGTTTGGTAAAAATAATATACATTTAGCATTATTAAGCAAACTTAAAGTATTTTATTATAATGAGTAAACAATTATTGTAGTATTTTTATTTTACTTTGGGTCATAAAATTTGCTATAAATTAATCATTTTATCTTAACACCATATTACCTAAAATTATAGTACAAATTTTTCCAAACAAGAAGAAATACATATTGGCTGACTGCTTAAAAGATGTTGCTTTGAAAGCAAAGCTGGCATATTTGGGTTAGATCTTCAGCCTCTTGAATGAACTCAATTAAGCTATGCAGTGCTGAAATCAAATATCATGGACTTTAGTGAAAAAAAATCACTTCATTCATGTAAAAAAGTTGCACATGGCTTAAGTAAAAATTACTGTCTTCACAGAACTTAGGGCTTTGCCATAAGATTTGTCAATATAAGACCTGCCAGATATACAGGCTATTTTCGAAAATCATTTGAATAATCTTTTGGAAGAAATATACATTTATTTGTCTGAAAATGTTGATCTTTAGAAGTATAACTGGAACGGGAATGTGTTCAATGTGAATGTCACTGAAGTTAAAGAAGATATTTCAGGATTTAAATAATCTCTAGATTTCCTGGGAAATAAAGTCCAGAAACAATATTTTGAAAGTATCTTATGCTCAGAATTTTGGTCTTGAGAATCTAAAATGACCTTTCTCTTTTTGACAATATACCTCTGAATAAAGATTTTCATGTTTTGTGGCATTCAAGATTGAAGCAAGAAACTGCCTGGATTCTCAACATGATTTGTGTTATGCTCTGTATATAAACATAAAACCAAAGCACCAGAATAACACCAGATAGTAAGACGCGGTGTTAAAAAAATATGTTTTGTGCTATTTTACTTTTTATTTTGGGGCATAAACGTCATCTATGCCAGTGCCACCCACTCCTTTTTCTTTTTTTTTCAAATTCTCTTCTGTAATTTTTAGAAACACATTTTTTGGCATGATCTCTCTTAGTTTTTCTACCAATACATTATGGAATTTATCTTTTTTGTTTTTTTATTCATCATTTTTACTTTCCATAATTCAGGAAATCGTCAATACAAATTAAAAAACCCACTCAACAAATCTTTTCTTCTTGACACATATATGCTCGCAATAGCTTATATGTCGCTTGCTTAAATGTTTGCTTGAAGACAGAAAATCAATCAAGTTTGACATTATGTCAAGCATTTACAAAAGTGGTCAATCACGCCCACTGACACTAAAAATGCTTGCGTAAGCACCATGGTTGATAGTCTGTGGGTCTCTTAAAATAAGAGTGATGTACAGGCCTGGAATAGTTATTTGTTTTTTTACAATGGAAAACCTCGGCTGCTATAGTAACTGTTATTTTGTTTGACATTAACCACAAATATTGGGAACAACCCACTTTTCAACCTAATGGTATTGGTGTGGTCGTACATTTAGCATGCCAGAACGCAAGGCCGTAGCCACTTCANGGGGGGGGAGTTTGCACAGCCCCCCAACTGCCGGAGACGAAAAAATTTCACAAACATAAATGCCTCTAGAAGCTATTTGGAGCATTTTTGAATCGTTATTAAGGCAGAAACTTACTTAGTGCACTTACCCTAAAATTCCAAGAATTTGTATAGAGCACACTAAATTTCATCAGAATTAATTGAGTCATAGAATGAAAAAAAGTTTTAACATAACATTGATATAAAATCAATTAGTTAACTTAGAATTGTATAGTATAAAACTTTACAAAAAGAAAAATACACAATTTGAATATTTTCAAGATATTTTAATACTGATAGGTTAAAAAAGGAATATTAAATTTCATCAAATATTGATTAAAATAAATAAATTAAAATGCTTACAAAACAAATGAAATGATAAATTTGATAAGAAAACAGTACTGTGCTGCCTATTAATTTCTAATAAGTTATTAATTTTAAAAAAAACTTTGCAGACAGATTAATTTTTCCTCATCCTTAAGAATAGGTTTAGCTTGTATCCTTGTGTCTTCTGCGGTGCGGTGTTTTCTTAACCATGTCTTTACATAAGGCTCAGGATCCCACTCACTTACATAAGGGCCGTGAAGTTTAATTAACATCAGGGCTGAAACATGTGGTATTGTAAGTCTTGTACAAGTAGGTGATGTTATAATATTCATGTGACTGAATCCACACTCACATTCAGCTGAAGTGCAGGGTATAAGCTTGGTGCACTTTAACAAAGGATTCAAGTCTTTTGGAATATAAGAGTTTTTTTCAAGATAGTCCCTATAGCTGTTATTTTATTTTATTTAATAGTTTTCCATGAAAAGCAGTGCCGTAATGGCGTTCCCGCTCCACTACAACCATGCTGAGTGTGGTATACCGACCCAATGTAATAAAAGTATGCCATATCATATTCACCTAAATCAACCTAAGAAGTCGTGAACACAAAATCCAAGACAATGCTGAATATCAACAATATACCTTGATATAATTTTTGCTTATACAGCTGTGCCAGCAAATAATGGAAGATAAGTCTCCTTCCTGCTTCACTGTGCGCTGAATCCTCTTTTTGTACTCATGGTGACTGAAGAAATGGACCATCTATTTGCATGAAAGGAGAATGAGAAACCATATAGGATAAAACACCATCAGTACACCTGGTCAGGATTCAAACCTTTACCTCCTAGTTGCTGGAAATACAATATTTTTAAAGTAACATGTTAGAACATTCACCCACCACTATGGAGTTGAGTGTCTTTTCACACACAATTTCAATGTTTTCTTTCATTCAAACACTTTCCAGCAATCACATCATTTTATAAGATATTTGGGAGAGCACTTATTTAGTAATAAATAAAATATTAATGTGATTGTTTAGATAATTAAGTGTTTTGCTCAACATAAGAGTTGGTTGGGATTTAAACAAATGTTAACTTTTTTTTCTATAGTGTATAAGCAATGGAAGTCATTTATTGGATCCAAAGAAAGCAAAGCGACCCACTGTCCTCTCATCACCATTCACAGCAGAAACAGATAAAATTGGATCCAACTTGACACCCAAGATCCCACCAGTACAGATAGTACGTAAATGCTTTCATCCCGGAGCCATGTCTATTTCAAAAGAGACAGTACCCGAGATTGGAAAAGTTGTCAGCAATATGGACATGCTTAAGAGCATGATGTCATATATTTGGCCACAGGTAAGAGTACATTGTATATGAAGAAGGTTGTATCTGCTTCGGTGGCCAAATGGTTTAAGGCAGAGGTATTCAACCAGGGGTACACGTACTCTCGGGGTTACGTGAAGACATTTTAAGGAGTAAGTGAAATTAAAAAAATAAATACACACAAATATATTTCTCATTTAAAGTTGATTATATACTATATGTGTAACTTGCACTAAACACCTACAACAACTTTGGGAATACAAAGTTGAGGATAAATTATATTTGGGGGTATGTGAACAAAAATGGTTGAATTCTATTGTTTTATGGCGTCACTCCAGCAATAGATTTGATTGCAGCTGTTGTAAGGTTGGAGTTTAAATCCCGGTTGGGTGTACTGATGGTGGTTTTTAGTAAAAAGCTTAATATTACTCAACTTTAAAATGTGGGTACACTTCTTCTAAATTAAACCTTCATATTTAACACAGTATCACAAATAATGTATAAGCGAATAACCCAAATGGGCAGTGAGTGGATAAGATCAAGTGAAATTAGACTACTTTTAACTGAAACAAACTGTTCTTCTGTGTCTAAAACAGTTAAAAGTCTGCTCCAGAACACATTCGGATGCAATTTAGAGCCGGGGCAAGCTGTATTTATAGTATTGTGGTACGACCTGCAAAATATACATCTGTTATGTGAGGGTCAACAGCGTCTTTCAATATTTCTGAGATATTCATCAGCTTGTTTGTTCATAAAATTTGTTCCAACTGTGTTTAATCTCAGCATAGATAATTTTGCCTATAACCTCTATTACATTCTTCTACCTTTATTGATAAATTATGCAGGCTGTATTTATAGAATCATAGCACAGCCTGGTACAAACCTTTTTAAGACCCACTTGTCACACATTCAATCTACAGGATTGCTGAAGGAATTCTATTACCTTTTTTAAGCATCGTGTCTTACTACCTATTCAGTCTATATGCATACGTACTCATTACCTTAATGAGTTAAGGATTAAAAGGTTGAATGTAGAGAAAGTGTACCTGCATTTGTGTAGAAGAAGAGTGGAAAACCATTTTGTAAAAACTACCCTCAATATATCTGAGTGAGATTTGAACCCCTATTTCCCTGTCTTCGGCAGTCTAGTCTAATGTGAGAGTGTTGTCTTATACCAAGCGGCAACCGAAGCAGAAATTATTAATAGCTGTCCCAAGGTCACAGACAAGTAAGAAACAGACTCTCAGCCTTACGGTGGTTTTGCTGCGCTCCTTTTGCCAGCTTGAGTCATTCAACACTGGGGTTTGCTAGTGGGGCATTCATTCCATGTCAAATCAACCAATGTAGAGGCACTTTTCAACCTTACATTTTTTGAGTTTTTTTTAAATTTGGGCATACTGAAGTAAACACCTGAGATATGTAACTATGAAAAATTTCAGGTCAATATATTTTTCATTTGCGAAGCTATATGGGTGCAAAATTTGCGATTTCAACCAATTTTTATCACCATCCTGTTAACTTTAACATTGAATATTTCAGTAACCTGGGAACCTATATTAGTGATTCAAGTGTTTTTGCAAAGGTCTTGAATATCTCTTTCATTTGAGATTTTAATCGACTGTATTAAAAAAAGGACATAAAAAATCATTATCAATATTTTGGCGGCAATTTTCTCAAAAACGTGTTTTTTCCCCCGTAAAAATATATGTTGTTATTTATACTATTGCTTAGTAACTATGGAGCATTTGACGATGGGATGCAAATGGGTTCAGGAATTATGTTAGATTCAGTAAAAAAGGGTTCCACCTACCTTTCCACTGTGGTATGCGATTCACAATGCCACATTAAAAGTATCTTCCCAGGGCCACATCAGATTTCTCCCTCCTTACCATAGTTCATGTCATACTTCATACGTTCCCAAGGCAATGCCATACACATCATAGGTTTCAATTCAAATCCCTCAAATGTTCTCCAGGCTTCAAACCCCTTAAATGTTCCCCTGGATTCAAACCCCTTAAATGTTCTCCAGGCTTTAAACCCCTAAATGTTCTCCAGGCTTCAAACCCCTAAATGTTCTCCTGGCTTCAAACCCCTTAAATGTTCTCCAAGCTTCAAACACCTTAAATGTTCTTCAGGCTTTAAACACCTTAAATGTTCTCCAGGCTTTAAACACCATAAACCCCTAAAATTTTCTCTAGGTTTGAAACACCTAAAATGTTATTTTGACATAAGGTGCCACACCCCTTTAATATCTTCTCTTTGGCTGACTAACCAACAACCGACTGAAGTGTTGACAAGCTACTCACTCTCGCCAATCCTCATTCCATGCAGCATAAAGGATGGTATTGTATTTATACCACGATTTTGGTTGGAAGAACAATAGAGAAATACAAACATATTTCTTTGCAGCCAATATTGATAACATTTTAGTATATCATTTGTGTTATTTTATAGGTATTGATAATAATATCTATCAAAAGTGTCAGTTGTAGATAACATGACTTGATTTATGAATATATTAAAATGGTTTTAGTAACTTTAGTAACTAACTTCTTCTGTTCTTCCTACCAAATTCATCCTATAGAATCTCTATCCCTAAATTAACTGAACATAACAAATAACTGTTGATAGAACAAAGATAATGAGTCACTGGCTCCCAACGTTTCAGCTTAAAAAAAAACCTTCCACTTTTCCCCTTAGGTGAGTAGCAAATACGTGTGTGATTATTTGGCATTGGAATTCCACCCCTTCCCTCTAATATAGTGCAAAGGACAAGGCTATTTTTAATTCATCACACAGATAATACCGCCTACCCACTTGGCTAAAAGGTCTACAGCCACCAGTCCTTAAAAGAGATTTACAACAATAATTGCTATTCAATCGTATTAGAACTTGCTATTTGAAGTTTAGAATATTCGTACATCCCAAGTGTTTATAGATGCTTAATATTTTATAAAGTAGTTTTTGTCAGTCTTAAGTACAAAACTTTTTTTTTGTTAAAAAGTGACACACAAAAATGAGTAAATTTTCTAGTGTTTGTTGTAATCCATTGAGTAGCAAAGGACATGGCAATGTAAGAAAAACTCTTAGATCTGTTCACCATGGATGAGAAAACTCTTCCCAGAGTTATATAAAAATGCTAAAATTTGTGATAAGTGCTGTAAGTTACTTGGTGAGATGCATAATAAGCAACAGACCGAAGCTGAATACATCCAGTCTGAAGAAAGCACCGATTTTTCAGAAGATAGTTGTGATGTTCTAGCATTTACTAAACTATAGCATGTCCTCTATATACAATGACATCTACAATCAAGTATTCTATAAATACTTCAAAACAAGAGAATTAAAACTAATCTATTCCATTAAAATGTAGCAGATATTGACTCACCCTGGATGGATGTTGCCGGATACAAACACCATGCCCTGGCGAGCCATTCCGAGAGCGCCAGATTGGTAGCTTCTTGTTTGTTGAACACACGGGGTTGGAAAAGAACGACGTCTTCATGAACTTTACGCTCCTTCAAAGAGCGCCACTGCGCCAGCGGACTTTCCTTGCAACTCTTCCATCTTCTCCCCCTCCCCCCCTTTTCCATATTATCCATAGATTTCCTGGTGGAAGTTTGGTTCAAATGTAGTTTCATAGCTGTATATAAAGACTCGCCCGGGACTCACTTTATGGCATTTCATTGTAATACATCGAAGGAAGAACTTCTGCACCAATCCTCAGCTCCATAAAATACTGGTGGTCACATTGTGTCAGACATCGGACTCACTGCTGCCACGCAGAGGAAGCCTCTTCTGTGTCCATGAGTATTATGCCAAATGTTTGATGTAGATTGTTATGTCCCTCAGACATAGGCTGTTGTGTAATATTGTTAATATTATTAATATTATTTCTACGTTCATTAGACATGTTGTCTTTAGTCATAGTGACTAACCTTACTTTGAATATCCATCAAACATAACTGGTTTTACTAGAATCTTTTCTTTAGTCAGAATGACTAATGTTATTTCTACGTCCATCAGACATGTTGTCTTTAGCCAGAGTAACCAACTTTACTTTGTATGCCCTTTAGACATAGTTTGTTGTATCTGAATGTTTTCTTTAGTCAGAGTGACTAACTAGGTTTTTTATGTCCATCAGACATGTTTTCTTTAGTCTGAGAGACTAACATTATGTCCCATGTCCATCAGACATGGTTTCTTTTGTCAGACAGTCTGGCTACTATTTTCCCTATGTCCATCAGACGTAGTTTAAGTATGAGGGCTGAAAGCTCTATATATATGTAGGTCCAGGTGTTCAAGTTAACCCTAACTCATAAATTCATTTTTCCATCTAAGTCCTTAAGACATGGTAATATTTCATGACACCCTAAATGGCATGTTCACTTTTCTAATTTCCGTATGGCTACAAGCAGGTAATCTAACACGTTTATCCAGGACCTAGTTAGGGCACTGAATGTATGCAGTCTTGTTGACACCTGTTGTGTTACTATTTGCGGTGCGCAACTTGCGGGAACACTGCTAGTTTGAAGTAGTGGCCTGCGTGGATAGTACTTTATTCCGGCCCCTTTTGGCGCCTTGTTGATCTAAGTATTTAACGATAGTGTCTACTAGTATTCATGTATACCCCCAGGTGTGTGTAATATTATAAATGTACTATTGAGTGCTATGGCAGTACTTATTAGGAAAGGACCGGTCATAGTATAATTCAATGTAGATGCCTGATTATTAGCCTTCTATTGTTTGAAAAATAGAAGATCCTCCTACAGGATATTACAACTCGAGGGTGTATATGACTCTCCTTAAGGCTTAAAACAAGTGAGCTAGCTTGAATAGTATTCCAGGGTGTCTACCATCTGGGAAGATCAGGGAAAACGAGAATTAGGCGGGAATTTGAAGTGATCAGGAAAAAAATGAGAATAAGTCAAGAATTTGGTAAATTACAATGAAAATCCTGAAAAATGTTGTTTTACTCAAAATCTGATACATAATAATCATTAAATTAGTAAATAATAATTTTATTAAACCGTAGTTTTTTTGTAGCTTTGTAATATATTTTATAATTCCCAGTAAACAATGTTAATACAAATTAAAAAGAGTTTATTTAAATTTTAAAACTTATACTTATTCATAAAAAAGATTAATTGAAAACTGAGGGAGAGGAGGGGAGTTAGAAGGATGTGACATACTTTTTAGTCGGGAATTTTTGGAAATGATAAGGGGAAATCAGGTAAAAAGTCGGGAATTTTGTTAGCCAAGTTGAGTAGACACCATGTATTCATTTTAGTAACACCAAAAATATAGGATCTTTAGCTATGCAATTGTTTTTACTATTTCTGATGCTTAGACCTTACTGATTTTAGTCCGGCGTTAGACCGGCTATATTGTCTTGAATGTATTCTTTGAACTCAACCCCCCATTAACCGTAGTCGTGAGGTGTTAGACACTTGCATCGCTCGAGCTAGAACTGGTATCCATGTTTCTGGAGTTATCAAAGCAAACTACCATATGTTACATCCAACCTTTGATGGTTTCCTTTAACTTTATATCAATACCTGGTTGTCTAATCAAATACTTTTGACATTTATAACAGAACACGATTATCGTCACGTCCAGTGTATGATATTGTTTACCATTTGTAATCCTATTTCATATGTTTTTTTTATAATAAATTTATTTCTGTTACCTTATTAATTCTCTATTATTTACTTATTTATGCATATAAAAGATAAGGAACAAGGGAGCGGTTTCAAGTTCATTTCCCAGTAGTTTAAAACATACAGCTATTAAATCATTAAATGATAGTTGAGTTACTTTGGGCAGTACGCCAATCAAGAAGAAATGTCTTTTGGAAACTAATTACTGTACAAAGAAACTGCAGAAAGTGAATGAAACTATTAAGAGTACAATTTTTACACAAGTGAGTCCAAGCGAAGAATCTTCAATATCAGTCATGTCAATGCAGAGAGAGAGACAGAGATGATAAGCGAGCTGAAAGAAAAGTTTACATCAACATCAGATAGAAATATTAAGGTCCAGATACTAACAGTGTTACCTAGAAGTTGGAGTTTGGGTAAAATTCAGCAGGAGTTTGGAGTAACAAATTACACGGCAAGAAAGGCAAGAGAGCTTGTGAAAGAAAAGGGTGTTATGTCATCACCTAATCCAAAACCAGGAAAAAATTAACTAGAGAAAATGTGAACATTATTGAACAATTTTATTGTGATGATGCTGTTAGCAGAATTATGCCTGGGAGAAAAGACTTTGTTTCAATGAAAATAGATGGGAACAGGTGTCATGTTCAAAAAAGACTCCTACTATGTATTCTTAAAGAGGCTTTCATTCTGTTCAAAGATAATCATCCATTAATTACCCTGGGCTTCTCCAAATTTTCTGATTTACGACCTAAGAACTGTGTATTCCCAGGATCGAGTGGTACACACAATGTGTGTGTATGTACACATCACCAGAATGTGAAGCCTATGATCAGTGGGTGCAGGATCAAGGAACTGACCCCAGAAGAAGATATGCCAATTTATGATTACAAAGATTGTTTATCCAGAGTAATTTGTAATCCGCCTTTGCCAAAGTGCTACTTCGGAAACTATGAATATTGTCCAGGGTATAGTGAATTACGCAAAAAGTTTGAAAATATCTATGACAGTAACTTTGTTGACATGGTGGATGAATTTTTGGATTTCCTATTTGAAAATCTTAAAAGTCTTCTTAGTCATTCTTTCATTGCTAAAGAGCAAGCTAATCTCTTTTCTGAGGATAAAAAATCTCTGCAAGAGGCTGAGTATTTATTGGTTTGTGACTTTTCAGAAAATTACTCATTTGTTCTTCAGGACTCAGTGCAAGGGTTCCATTGGAACAATGCACAATCCACAATTCATCCATTTGTTATTTATTATTTTAACTCATGAGAAGAACCACACACTGTTAAACTTGCAAGTTTTGTGATAATCTCAGAGTGCCTTCAGCATGATACAACTGCAATTTATAGATTTCAGAGAAATTAATCAAATTCCTTAACACTACTTTTTCGCCACAAAAAAAAATCACATATCTTTCAGATGGGGCAGCATTAGGCCCTACAGTATAAAAATCGCAAGAACTTTACAAATTTTAGTTTACATCACCAAGACTTTGGATGCAAAGCAGAGTGGCACTTCTTTGCCACATCACATGATAAAAATGCTTCTGATGGTGTAGGGGGAACTGTAAAGCATCTTGTTGCTAGAGCCAATTTACAAAAGCCCCATGCAGAGAAAATAATGACACCAAGACATATGAATGGGCAAGTCACAATATAGAAGGAATGACATTCATGTTTGTGACAATAGAAGAATATGAAAATGTACATATATTTTTGCAGGAGAGATTTGCAAATTCTAGATACATTCCTGGACAGTGGCAGCTCGTGTATAGGCACTGCGGTACTGCAGTACCCCCTATTTCCACTTGATATTATTGATAACATTTAATATAATGAGTCCTTTTTTCTTTAATTCTCTATTTATTTTTGTAGTACAATATATATGCCTTGAGCTTAATGTCATCACTTCAGTAGCCATCCCCCAGTTTATGAAAAAGATACAAAAATCTTTGTATGGAACTGTGCACTTCACAGTGCAAGTGATGTGATGTTTGACTGTTGTGCGCATGCGCACATAGGAGGGGGTGGGGAGGAAGGTGAGACATCCAGGTAGAGAGAGCACTGTTGCTCTCGCAGTGCCGGCTCTGGCGTGATGGCAGAAGGAAGTTTTTCTTTACTCAGCATGTGTTGTGCTTAAAAACCATGTACCATATTCTTGAATGTGATCAAGTGTAGAAGAGTATAGAATTAGATTATTATTCTGCTTCCAGCTATTCTCTTTGATTCATTTTTTTTTCCGTTCTTTTATTTAACAGAAAGACTAAATGCGCTTGCAGTACTTTCAATGAAGAAAAATTTTCTCATTTGTCATCCCGAGATCAAGGAGAAAATTATTGAACTTTTTGCGCAAATTAAAACAAGAAGAATGGATTTATTTCATTTTTAAATGAATAGATCAAGCTTGAACTGTAACAATTTAAGTTAAATTAAGTAAAGAATTGTTCTTTTTTGTTTAGATTTTATCAAGTTCCTGAATAAATTTTCTTTTTATACATGTTTTTTTCCTTTTACACAATTTTAAAACAAGGGCTAAAATTTTTCTGGAGCAGCACCCTCACTAATTTTAGCTACGAGCCGCCACTGTTCCTGGAACACAGAAGCTTCACTGTGTCATTCCATTGCAATAAGGGAAACTGATAACAAAGGTTTATTCTTGAGCAGAGGAGTCAAAACTTGAAAGTATAATGCAAGTCAAAGGACAGCTAGAAATGGATGAAATACGGGGATTAGTTACTTGCACATTTGATGTACACTGGTGGTTGGGATGTGTTATCTCTGTAAATGAAAACACTGATGAACTCAAAATCAGTTTTCTACATCCACATGGGCCAGCTCCATCATTTGTTTACCCACAAGTTCCTGACATTTTAATATTGCATGTGTCATCAGTTCTTACAAAAGTCGACCCCCTGACTGCAACTGGTAGAACACGTGTTTTGATAAAACAGGTAGTTTCAGCTGTTCACGGTCAACTGGACACATATAAAAGCAATAATATGCCTATGTGTTTAAAAGTGTAAAAATTTCAGGTATGTTTATTATTTACAGTACTGGTAATATATTTGTGGATTTCATTAATATTACATTTAAATAACATTTTAGTTTTCTTGTCAATTAACTTCAAGGAACAATGTAGCAAACTTGAGTGACGTTAAAAAATTAATGGAAATGGAAATTCCTGTTTTACTGAATCTAACATAATGCCTTAACCCATTTGCATCCTATCTTCAACTGTTGCATGGTTAATAAGTAATAGTATACATACAACATGTATTTTTTTGAAAGGGGAAAAAAACAACAGTTTTTGAGAAAATGGTCGACAAAATGTTTTTTATAATGTGTTTTTTTGGTTCTTTTTGTAATATAGTCAAGTAACATCTCATATGAAAGAGCTGTTCAAGACCTTTCCAAAAACACTTGAATCACTTATATAGATGCCCAGATTATTGAAATATTAAATGTTAAAGTTAACAAGATGGTGACAAAATTGGTCGAAATCGCTAATTTTGCACCTCTATAACTTCATAAATAAAAAGTATATGAGCATGAAATTTTACATAGGTATATATATCTCAAGTGGTTCTTTCAATATGCCAAATTTAAAAAAAAATGTGAGGTTGAGGGCCTTGTTGACTTTACATGAAATGACCCTGGTGTCACTGCTGTGTAATGATAGGACTAACAGCAGCAATCCTAGTGGTGAAGGATTCAAGCTGCCAAAAGGAGCGCAACCATTTTGACCTGTAGGTTGAGTGTCTGGCTATATTATTTGTCTGTCCCCAAGGTGTATGCCCCACTATTGCACAGACACACATTCATTTTTCCCACATCTGGCCACATTTGTTATGGATATAAGAGGTATAAGGTTCTATTTTAAACATGAAACTTAAAAAAAAAGGCTTGTATAGATTATTTGCAAAATGGCATTGTACATAAAACAGATTCAAATAAGCTAGTAACAAAGCAAGGATGTAACAATTATCTCTTTAAAACTAATGAAATACAAAAGATGCCAAAATATACATGCCATTTTGAGGCGCATCCTTATGGGATTAATTATTTTTGAAGCAGCTTTCTGATGTGATAAGTTAGATATGTTAAATATTTTTTTAAAGTTAAAGTGTAAACGTTTTAATTGATTTGAGGTTTTTATGTTGTTATAGTTATATTTTCTTGAATGGAAATGTCTGCAAAGAATAATTCTTTTTAATGACAAAAAAACCATTAATGAGGGAATTTTTTTTTCAAAAATATTAGAAACATAATATTTATGAGTGCCTGTGTTTTAATTTCAATGTTTATTCGAGATTTACGGCTAAGGAATCCCTATTTATAACAACTGGGAGGACCACTGAATTAAACAACTCGGACTTAATCATTATTTTATTCTATCATGCGCACAAAAGAGGACCCCGTTTGGTCGATTCATTTTAGATAAACAAAAAAAACAAAAAAAAACTACAGGCCTATGGCAAAAGAAAGTGACAACAGTAAACAAAATGCGCATAGCAAAAGCAAAGACACACAATACACAACATACACAACATACCGCCCACCAAAAATAACACATATTTTTAACAAGAAAGTTAGAAGGTCTTAAATAAAACAATATAAAATATAATAAACACTGGAAGCACTATTGTACATTAGTCAATTGGTAGGGAGCACAGCTTTTGTATCACCCGTTTGACAACACTGGATGACGTACGAACAGTAGCTACTTGAACATAATTGTCAAGACCACGATGAATTTCTTCCACCACTGCCAATCTCCACTGTAAATTGGGAACATCATCGTCCTTCAGGAGCACAACCATCCCTGGTTGAAGACAAGGGGATACAGTGGTCCACTTGTAATGCTGCTGGAGCTGGCTTAAGTAGACAAATTACCACAACTTCCACAACCGCTGGGTGAATTGGTGAACTAGTTGTCACCTAGACAGTCTGTTTATGGGAATTTGTGTGTAGTTTGACTCTGGTATTGCAGTGATAGGCCCACCTATCAAGAAATGACCAGGGTTCAGACTTTGAGGATCACTGGGATCGGCTGATAATTGGCAAACAGGACGAGAATTGAGGCAAGCTTCAATTTGTGCCAAGACTGTACACAACTCTTCAAAAGTTAGACTTGTATTGCCTACAACACGTCTCATATGGAATTTCATTGACTTGACACCCACTTCCCAAAGGCCACCAAATTGTGGTGATCCTGGCGGAATAAAATGCCGTTGTATACCCCCAACACTTGCAAAACCAGTCACTTGTTTCTTAAACTTATCATCTTGAAATAATCTATAGACAGCTCAAAGAGAATTATTTGCCCCTACAAAATTAGTGTCATTATCACTGTAGATATTGTTACTTCTTCCACGTCTGGCAAAAAATCTACGAAGTGCCGCTATGAAGGCCTCTGTTGTCAGATTGCTTACCAGTTCAATATGGATAGCCTTTGTTGCAAAACATATGAATATCGCTGTGTTGCATTTTACCTTGATCTTGCTACGCCGCCCACCTTGACAAATTAAGAATGGACCAGCTTAATCCACACCACAGTTCAGAAATGGCCTTGCTGAACGTACATGAGATTCTGGTAACTGTCCCATTGGTTGTTGAGCTGCCCTTGTCTTTAGCCTGAAGCATTTCATACACTTGTAGACTATTTGGCGTACAGCACTCTTGCCATTCACTATCCAATATCGTTGTCTGAAAACTGGAAGTAACAACTGGGGCCCACCATGAAGTAGTCTGAGATAATCATTTTGGATGATGAATCTTGTGAGGTTGAAGCTAGCTGTCAAAATGATTGGGTGTTTCTGGTCGTACTCAACCTCAGCATGCTGCAATCGACCTCCCACTCATAGAATAATGTCTTCATCAAGGAAAATATGAAGATTGCAAAGAACGCTCTTCCCTCCAATTTCTTTAAGATCGTGGAGATCTTTAACCACTTATGGAGATGATGATAGTTGTAGTTTTCTGATGAAATTATACAAAGTTGCTCAAAGCTCCTTCACCATTATCGGACCTTGGTGTCTAATTTGCTCTTTTCTTGCATTTGTTGTGAAGTGAAAACAATAACTTATTACTCGCTGCAATCTGGTTAGGGATGAGAATCTCATGACAATTTCCTCAGGATTTTGTGTCACTGCGATATACACTGCTTGGTACTTACATTCGGTTGTCTCCTCCTTGGGTGTAATATACTTACATTGAGGCCATTGTTCACCTTCCTTTGCCAGCCAATCTGGCCCGTACCACCATTTGTTGGGGTTGTAAAGGTCTTCTGTATCTGCTCCTCTGGAAAGGATGTCAGCAGGATTGCATTGTGGTGGAACATGTTTCCAATCACAATCTGATGTCGAATTTCTGAGACCCTGTTTGCTACAAAGGTCTTTCATCTTGTAGGTGTTGCTGCCAGCCATGCTAACACAACTGTAGAATCTGTACACAGATGTGTGCTGTTAATGAGTAGACATAACGTTGATGCGGTTTTCTTTACAAGTCTCGCCAAGAGTAAAGTACCACATAATTCCAAACGAGGCAGCCATATCTGCTGCAGAGGTGCCACCTGTGACCTAGAACACAGAACATGTACACTGATGTAACCTTCTTTGTTGACACAACGAAGATACAAGCAAGCTCTAAATCCTGCTTTGGAAGCATCTGTGAATCCGTGTATTTGGATGTTGGTTATAGTACCATGACACTTAACCAAGCGTGGTATTTTTAGGTTATTTAGTTGTGGTATTTGCTTGTAGAGCAAACTCCATTCTTCTTGCAGTTCTATGGGAAGCACATCATCCCACTGCAAAGGACATGACCATAAGCACTGCATAAATCTCTTACAATGAAGGCTCACTGGTCCTAGAAGACCGATTGGATCGAAGATCAAAGATATGATACCTAAAACTATCTTTTTAGTGACAGGGCTTTTATGAACCTTCACACATATATCAAATTGTAACTCATCCAGTGCAGGATGCTACAACAAACCCAGTGTCTTCACTCCCTCAGAAGGTTTGAACTTGAATGGTAGTTTTATTTCTCTCTTCTAATCTGGGACTACTTCAAGTAAAGAGCCGTGATTGGCACACCATTTGTGGAGTTGGAATTCATCCCTTTCCAGTATTTGAATTAGCTCTTGCTGTAACTGCTTAGCACTGTGAAGATTATCATGTCCTGTCTGAAGGTCATCCATATACATATCCCTTCTGATAGCTTCTGACACTTCAGGATAATTAGCTGACGCTTTATTGGCTAGCTGTATGAGACATCTGGTTGCAAGAAAGGAAGCAGATGATGTACCATATGTTACAGTTGTTAACTGATAGTGTTCTAATGGTGCCTCTGGGTTTGAGAGCCATAATATGAGTTATAAATTATAACCTCTTGGGTTTATACTAATTTGTCTGTACATTTTAGTGATATCAACAGTCATTGCATATGTATGTGTTCTGAAACGCAATACTATAGAATGCAGATCCTGTTGTAGGGTAGGACCAACCATGAGAATATCATTTAATGACACTCCGCTTGATGATTTAGCAGAAGCATTAAAGATGACCCATGTCTTTGTGGTCATGCTACTTTCCTTGTGGACAGTATGATTAGGTAAATAGAATGCTGATTCCATAGTAGAATTGCACTCTGACCTTGGTTTGGAATGAGGTGCAGGCAACAGCTTCATGTGGCTTACGCTCTGGTACTCCTCCATAAACCTTACACAATTTTCTCGAAGAACTTTGTCCCTGCAGAATTTCCTTAACAGATGTTGGAATCTGTTCTTGGCACCGATAATGGATTCACTCAATGAGGCGTGGTCTGTCCTTCGAGGCAAACACACGACAAAACGTCCTGTTTCATCCCTTGATGTATTCTTAATAAAGAGCTGCTCACGATACCTTTCCTTGTCGGTGCATGGAATGGAAAAGATAGAAACTTTTCTTGTTCCCAGAACCGTTGCAGCTGTTTGCTTAGGTTAGGCTCATTTCACAAGAAAAATGATGTGGAAGATCTCGGTTGCTTGCTTCCAGTACTCGTTGGCATCCTTCCAGCAAGAATTCAACCCAATTATGTCTCCTTTAATAGAGGATGATTTTGATTACGTGTCCACCGCCCACTCTTTAGTAGGTGTAGGAACGGTTCAGAGTCTAAAAGCATATCTATATGACCAGGGATGTGAAACTGATCATCTGCTAGCTTAGTGTCGTCAGGGATACACCACTCACCAATGTCTAGACGTGTAGCTGACATAGAACCTGTAATATTAGGAAGTACATAGCATGTTACATTAGCTGAGTACTCTGAAAATCGTGACATTAATTGTACGTCTACGCTCTGTGTAGCTCTAAACGCAATGTCATTGATTCCTGCCATTGGCAACAGGTTGTGCTGACGTCTCAGTTTTAACCATTGAGCAAGTGACTCCGTGATGAAGTTCGACTGTGAACCACAATCCAAAATTACTCTGCAGGAGTGAGTGCAACACAGGTTGTCATTGACCTTGATGATTGCTGTAGACAATAACACTTGAGTTTGGCTACGCTCAGTGGCGTGCCGTCAATGGACTAGTAGGACTAGGCTAGTCCCCAGACATTTTTAGTTTATTTATTTTGAGTTAAATTTTAACGGGAAATAAAAGCATAAAATAAAATCTGAGTCTCAATTTGCGTCACAATACTCAACGATATTCTAGCTATTTGTGCGCTGCCCCCGCACCCCCTTCCCTCTCTACAATGACAACATACTAACATCAGAAGCGCTGTCACAATACTCACTGATATTCCCGCTGCTTGCGCGGACCCCTTCCCCTCTCCCAACTAACATCGTAAGCGCTCGAGTCTTATCGGCTCTTACCGGGGAGAGGACTAGTTGAAGCCAGACTAGTCCGTCTCTATAATAAGATATATGCTAACACTTGGCGTTCTGTCACAGGTAAATGTAATTTTGGTATTGCTTCTTATAAGTGGTAGTGTTGTGGTTGTAAAGCTTATGTAATTGTTCCCATTGATGAAAGAGATCTTGTGAAGTGTTAAAGTGTTCGATTGTCAATTTAGTTTGAAAGTGTTTGAAAGTTTAAACTATGGAAGGGGACTCGGATTTGAAAACTGTTCCCTCACAACAAAGCTTGTTTGAAACGTAGTAAGACGACTGTGCGTAGCACCCAGTGTGAGAATAGGCTCTCCACACTTTCTCTGTTGTCAGTCGAAAAAGGCTTGCTAGATGAACTGCAGAGTCAAAAATCATTCTATGACGCTGTTATCGACAAATTCATTCAGAAAGATGACAGAAGGATTGCACTAATATACCAATAAAGATAAGATTCAACTATTAATTTTTTATTTAATTATTAATGTGTTTATTTTTTTCCATGTTTTGGTTTTATTTATCTATTTATGTATTTGTTTGTTTATTCCATATCAAAATATTGTGAATCGGTTGGAGGGAGATAAATTGCCTACCCTATGACCTGTAAAAGTGTATTTGCTAAGTTTACATATTGTACATTATATGGAGAGTATTCCTCTTTAACCCCATAATGAAAGGTGTCTTCAAACCTAGTCCTCTTTGAGAAAAGTCACCGCACGCCACTGGCTACGCTGTTTGAGACTACAATGGTTGCCCTGAGTAGGACTTAAACAAGCATTATCTGGTTGTTTGCTCTCACCTGGACCTTTTTGGTACTGGCTGCCATGGTTTCCACTATTTTGACTTTGCCTAACTTTGTTCTTATGCACATCCACTGGCAGACACCGTTCATTGTGAAGCATTTGTGCGTGCTAGGATACTCATTTACACTGTGACCATTTTGTAAGCATTTGAAACATAACCCTCTTTGTTTGACATATTGCTTCTTATTATACAAACTGGCATCTAAGAAATAATTACATTTGTACAGACTGTGGGTGTTATTACCACAGTAATGGCATTGCCTTTATGACGTGCTAACTAGTGAATTGGTGTGGCGAGGCATCCTCTTCACCTTGAAATTAATATCATGTTTGCCTAAATTGATATATTCTTTATCAAAAGTCCTAATATTTTCTAATGCCTGCCTTCAGCATTCCAAAAATTTTATGAAACTATCTAATGTTGGGAATGACTTATCAGAAATTGTTAACTCTCATTCCCGCCTTGTCTTAGCATCAATTCTCTGTTTGAAGAGATGGACAAGAAGTAGGTCATGTAAAGGTATGTCAATGTTGAGCGCCCTAACTGCATTTAAGTTACTCTTTGCAGTGATAATGAATGGTTGTAATTCTACTGCAGATTCCTTCTGGATAGGTTGAATGTCTAGCAATTGGCCTTATATGGGTTTAAGTAATAAGATGTTTGTTTTGGTATCTATTCTCAAGTACCTTCCATGCCACTGAATAATTATCTGCCATAAGAGGTAGGCTCTGTACTAACTTTGTGGTCTGACCTGAAAGTGATGACACAGGATACTAAAACTTCTGGATTATAGGCACTTGTTCGTTTTCATGTACCATGACCTTTAATTGTCCGCAAAGGTTGTCCATTTCTCATATTCACCATCGAAAGCAGCTAGTTTTATTGAAGGTAGTTTTTCCTAAATGGTTTTCCACTCTCCCTCCACGCAAATGTGGGTTCACTTCCTCTAATTCAACCTTCCAAATTCCTAATCCATTAGCGTAATTAGTACTTGAAGCGTATGACCCGAACGGGTAGTAAGACGCGGTGCTAATATTATTATATTATTATTATATTGAAGGTAATTGTATACCTGAATTATTACAGGAGTGTAATGCCAGGCCTCCACCGTGGTTCGGATTCCACGTTAAACTGTAGGTCCTCCATTTCATCTCACAATCACCCTACCGTTACACATTAGCATAAGTACGTATAACCCGAACAGGTAGTAAGACGCAGTGCTAATAATAATAATAATAATAATAATAAGGAGTGTGAACTTGAATTTACTGATTCTGCTGACCCATTAATTGTTAAACTTGGCACTACTGTAGGTTGTTCTATTAAATCCTGAATAGTTGTGCGAACTGTGTAGTATTTATCCTCAAATTCCTGTCTATATCCTTCATTTTCAGTAGTTGACTCTAGATCAGTTGAACTACCTGAAGTTTGCCCCAGATTTCACTTAATTTCTTATAACGCACCTTTACTTCATTTATGCTTGTGTTTCTTTCAATAAATTGATCTAAAAATGTTTGCATACGTGTGAGACTTCCACAAAACACCACGATTTCTGGTTAGTGATTTAAGTTGTTCTTGCGTCATAATTATCTAAAGCAATAATAAGATGCCAAAGAATAAGACATGCACAGACATAACCTATGCAAAGAAACTTTTTTTTAAATCTTTTAAGTCAACTTGTTATAGTTGTGAGCATGACACTGCTCGTTGTGATGAAACTCACTATTAAGTTGACTTGCTATAGCTGGTTAATCGTGTGATGTCACATTGTGGTTGCGTGCGTGCGCTCTCTGTCTATAAGCTATGATTGTTGATTGTAATGTTTATATCCAGCGAAGTTGAAACAGTTCATAAAGGTCCATACTTATTATTAAATGCAGTGAATAAATGTAAAATACAGAATTGTACTAAAATAAACGTTTGAGATACACAGCTTATTGTTATACTCCCGAGAATATTACACTGATAATGCTATTTATGTGGATTTCTCACAAATCACTAACGTCACTGTGATCTAGTCACTCATTTTCTTAACAATCCGGCCCGCATGGACCAATATTCAAGATTGACGGCTGAGGAATCCCTATTTATAACAACCGGGAGGACCACTGAATTAAACAACTTAGATTTAATTATTATTTTGTTTTATCACGCGCACAAAAGAGGACCCCGTTTGGTCGCTTCATTTTAGATAAACAAAAACAAAAGACTACAGGCCCATGGGAACAGAAATTGACAAGAGTAAAACAAAATGCGCATATCAAATGTAAAGAGACACAATACACAACAACTACTACAATTACTATAAATCATCTCGTGGGTTGGAATCTCTGACATACCTACATTAACAGTAAACAGTAAATTATAATTTATTGAAAGCAATGCCATACCGAGCTAGATTTATTCCCGGGCAGATCATATCAGTGTGTTCAATTTCCCATAGGGTGAATTAAGAGCCAATAAAAACAAGCAACTGATTGAGGTGGTGAATCATCATGGACATAAAATTGTATTATTTACCAGAAATACTGAACAAAATATTAAACAAAGCTTTAAAACCCCACATCAGTGATCATGAAGACTATACATCAAGTTTGTCAAGTCTAGTTTGCCAGGGATAGTGAGTTTGGGGTTAGATTCATGGCTAGATTTTCTTACATGATTTTTCTTAAATAGTTAACTAATCTTCCTCAAGGCAAAAGCAGGTATATTTCCTTTAAATTCCACCTTACTCATCTATAACACATCAGTGCAATTAAATGGGAATAACCTGGACAGATAATAAAGCACTATGGAAAACAACAACTAAATGTACATAGTGTCTTTAAATTAAATTAATCTTCATCTCATAATTTAATTAATATTTGTGTTTTCAATAAATGATTGAGCCATTGATTTGAACCAATATGATTTTTGGCTAGCCAAGGTGAAGACATTCAGAAGCTGAAAACCTCTCTCGTACTGTAGAATCTATGACAGAGGTCGGTAATTGGTGGCCTTCAGGGCCAGAAAAAGCAACTATCTGGCTCTCTGAAGCCTAAAGTTCCCACCTGAACAAATAAAGTTACCAAAATATAAAAAAGCAGATTCATTCTTAAACATTATTATTTATAAGTAGTAATAAAGTAAGAATTGATATAAGTAGTAAATATACATTTAAATCTAATGAGGAAAATAACATTTCTTTTTTGCTCTATTTAGCAAAAGTAAAGGAGTTATGTTGGTACAGACAATTTATATCGAATCCTGCAAGTATTCTTGGTTGAACTTGTTGCGGAGGTTTGTAATGATGCTGTTTATTACTGAGAATCCCACTTTGCAGGCATATGCTGAAGATAGTCAACATGTACAACTTGACATTGAGAACACTTTCCTTTCATGAACCAGCTGAATTAAACCAAAACTGCTCCTAGTTTAAATAGTTATTAGTTAATGTATGGGCGTGTTACCAAAACTTCACTCGATAAATTGTTTCTATTATTATTATTATTATTATTAGCACCGCGTCTTACTACCCGTTCGGGTTATACGCAATTACGCTAATGTGTAATGGTAGGGTGATTGTGAGATGAAATGAAGGACCTACAGTTTAACGTGGGATCCGAACCACGGTGGAGGCCTGGCATTCCCCACATTCACAAGATGTCTTGTCAGAGGTGAAGGAAGGGTTTGGTAATCAGATAAATATGTGCCGGGACCGAGGATTGAACCCCGGCCGCCAGCACAGAAGTCCGACACCTTACCCCTAGACCGCCAGGTCACCTACAATTGTTTCTAGAATCCAGGAAAGGATTAGTTACAAAATTTAAAACAGTTTTTGGAATATAATATTTTCACTTTTTTGTTTCAAATCATCTTTAAATTTATTTAGGAAGCTTTCCAGTTAATATGTTGAATTATGTGATAAGTCTTTTTTAAGTTTTGGAAAACACATTAATGTATGGAACTGAATATCTCTCAAGAATATTTTTTTTAATAACCGCTTCAATTTTCTCCATTAAATTAATCTTGGAACTATTCTGTCCTTGTAAATTAACATTTATGCTATTAAATTGTAGGAACACTCCAGCAAAAAATCACATCCTTGCCAAAAAGTCCTCATTTAACTACAACAGGTACTCTATAACTTGGTTGTTACCTTGACACTGACTCAGATATTGTCTCACAGAATTTATCATGTAATAAAACCTGTTCAGGGCAGTTCCTTTGCTGAGCCAGCAGACATAAATATACAACAGAATATCCTATTGCATTTAATCTAATTCTTCAAATAATTCACAGAAAAGTCAATGCTGCAAGCTTGTTATTTCCCCAATAAAGTTTATACATTTTGTAACTGAATCCATTACAAATGACATTAGACTACTATGTTTGGCGCATAGAACAGTTAGATGAATGAGACAAATTAAAGCATTAATCTTGGGTGTTTGTTTTTTAAGTTGAGTCACGATAGCATTGTTTTTGCCAACCACACTTAAAGCATCATCATCATCATCATCATCATCATCATCATCATCATCATCATCGTCTGTTTCCAGCCTGTGGTTGGATCAGTTTAGTAAAATACCCCCATCTTCCTCTATCCTTCCACCATTCTTACTCCTTTAATTTCTTCCATTCTTCTCTTCTCACTCGCCAACTTTCTAGTAGCTGATCATCCCATCTATTTCTTGGCCTCCCTTGCAGTCTTTTTCCTACATATTTCATTTCCAACATTATCTTTGGCATCCTCTCCTTTTTCATACTCATTATGCCCATACCATCTCAATATTGCTTCCTCGGCTATCACATGTATTCCCTGTACCCCCACTCCTTTTCAGATAACTTCATTCTTATTCTAGTTTCTCCTTGTGACAGCTAACATGCTTCTCACAAACTTCATTCTCATGGCCTCCACTTTCATAGTCTCTCTTACATTCATTATCCATGTTTCTGCTACATATGTGAATATGAGTACAAAGGACGTCCTGTACAACACTTCCTTACACAGAGGGCACCTCTCTTACTCCTCGCAGGTCTCTTACACACTTATAGAATTCTTCTTGTTGTCCTATTCTCATTAAATCCCCTCAACTTACACCTACCACCTCAATCACACTTCCAAGATATTTTACACTCTGTACTTTTCTCAGCTCTACTCCATCCAACTTTATAGCTTTACTAGGCCTCATCCTCTTTCTTGTCATTACCATCACTTCACACTTTGCCATGCTAAATTTCATTCTTTCTTTCACTTTCTCATTCTATTCCTGTAACTTCCTGTATTTCCTCTTCCTTCTTTACCCTTACCATCAGCAAATATCATCACTTTTATTCTTTCCTCCCTGAGTTTTCCTGCCACTTTTTTCATTACCATTTCCATTACCATTACAAATAGTAGAGGTGAAAGGGCACCCCCCTGCTTTACTCCATTCTTATTTGGAACCACTCTGTGCTCCCACTCTCTGTCTTAACACAACTGTTATCCTCATACATGCTTTTCACTCTCATTACAACTCCTCTTTCCACTTCAGCCTCCTCCATTGCTTTCCAAACTTTATTTCTAACTATCCTATCATATACCTTCTCAACATCCTTAATTACCATAACCATGTCTTTCCCATATTTATACCTTCTTTCCATCAGCAATCTTACAGCAAAGATTAAGTCTAATGTTGATCTATCATCCATAAATTTGTACTGTTCCTTTCTCCAACTTCCTTTCATTTATATCTTATTCTCTTTTCCAGTAACTTCTCATATATTTTTTTACAGTGGCACATCATCGTTATCCCCCTATAATTTGTTTACCTTTTCCTGTCTCCTTTCTTAAAAATAGGTATAATGACTCCCTTTTTTCAGTCTTCTGGTACCTTGTTCTTCTTACAAATCACTCTCAGCACCTTGTATAACCATTGTATACATATTTCACCTGCAGATCTTATCATTTCATCAATAAGTTCATCCACACTTGGTACTTTTCCTTGTTTCATCCTCTTTAATGCTTAGCTTCCTCCACCTCTTTCCTCCTCTTCTGCTATTTCTTCCTGCTCCTCTTTTTCATTCGCATCCCTTTCCTCTTCCGCGTTAAGCATCTTCTCAAAATATCTCATCCATAGTTCCTTTTCTTTCTTTCCAGTCTTCAATATTCTTCCTTCTTCATACATCATTCTAACATTTTGTCTCTCACCTCCTGTTTCTTACTTGTTACTTGGATATATAACACCTTCTTACTGCTTTTCACTTCCTGTTCCAGAATTTCTGTCCATTTTACATTCAATCCTTCCAGTATTACCATACCACTCACTTCACTCTTTTCTTCTCATTATTTTCTTCCTCTCCAACCTTATTCTTATTCTTAAAACTCCTTCTGAATACCTTATTCTTCTTCTCCACTGCACCATATGTCACAATCATGTTTAGTTTGCTTAAGGAAGGGTGATTATAGTATTAACATAATTTAAATCTTCACAAATAAGGAAAAAATTCCTCAAAAAATGTTTCCTTGCAGATTTGGGTAAAAGAGTATAAATGGGGCCTTACAAATTGTTTGTAATATGCAGGTGGCCCGCAAAACGTTATGATATGGTCATAGCCCCCCTCCCCCCAAATAATTTTGGTTTGGGACTTGCTCATTGTCTGAGACTCTAAAGTCTTGTTCACACAGAATGCTAAGCTAAATGTTTAGAAAAATAGCGGACCATATATTTAAATGTGTTGGTTCAAACAGAAAGCTAAGCTAAGTTAAGCAATGCCTTGCTACGCCACACTGTTTTTTCCGATTGCTGGCTGGGCAATTTTTCCATCTCACATCTTGAGCCATCTTACATTGTGCATGCGCAAAATGCAGCTTGGGATCCGTGTTGAACAGACATAGTGCTGGTTTGGTGAAAATAACCAAAGAAGTTTTGAAGTCTTGTTTTTAGTTTTTTTCACATCGGTTTAGTTAATATTCAAATTAGGATTTATGTTTGATTAATTTTTTAATAATAAAATGCAGAAAGCATTAATTGAACAAGTCAAACATTCACCCCCTAAAATTTCTTCATCTTCCAAAACAGCTACTAACAGCAGCATCTTCTCTTCCTCAGTTACTATCATCTAAACTCAAATAAGACATTGTTGAGAACACCATAACTAAACTTCACTGGAGCAGACCAAAAAGAAACAACACTGAATTCGGGAGGGGAAATAGGAACCATTGCTTAGCTTAGCTTAGCTTATCAATGAGTGTGAATCCAAACTGATCTCTTAGATCAGTGCAGTACAGCATAGCATAGCTTAGCTTAGCTTAGCGCTTTTGCTTTTGCTTACTGTGTGAATCGGCCTTTAGACATACACTGTTCCATTTTTGTATTATTTAATATCAGTAGGTGTTTTAGTTTTTAGTTTCATTTGCGCATTTGACTTGTGTTTAAATCTTATTAAGTCACATTAGTAGTTGGGGTTATGTGACCCAAGAAAAAAAGATTTAATTTAATTGAAGTAAATGCAATCACTTATTTTGGGATAAAAGTATTTTAAATAATTGGCTATTAATTGAAATTAAACTTGTTCGGACATGGAAGTTCTTACAAAAATTCCCTACTTCTTTCAAACCAAAGTTTAAATCACTATAAAATAAAAATTAGACCAATAGAAGAACTATAGTACTTTTTATCTCAAAAGAAAAATTCTTTAAAACAAATGAAACAACAAGCCATTGTAGTGAAAATAATGTTGAGTATCCTAGCTGTTTAGATGCTAAGATGGTGATTCTGGTGAGTCGATTACTAGAGATTTATTGGCAATAAGTGAAACATATTTTTCTTACTAATTATTTTCTGATGTTTCTAACCATAACAATAGATCAGAAAGAAAGAACCTGAAAACACTATGACTCATTATCATACTGATTATGATATTGTGAACAATGAGTGGCTAAATTTTGAATTTTTATAAAAAATATCTTTACACACCCTGAAAAGAATTGCCTTGGCTCATTAAGTGATCTTTCCACTTAAGTGATAACTCAGATTTATATTTTGCGGTTTAATTTTGTCTCATCTTTATATTGTTTAAAACTTGCATTTTTTATGTTTATTCTCAGAGTGCTTTACAAAGTGTTAAATATTATTGATTAAATTAATATTAATCATCCTACTAACTAGATTAGATGTAAAATTGTCATATAACAATTTATATTCAAATTAAATTTTTACACAATTGAACTTAACTATCATATCAATGTTTTTTAAGAGACTATTCTTTTTGTGAGATAGTTAATCTCAATAAGGCAGCAATATACAGTAAATTTAATAATAAATTTATTAATTAACATTTCCAGATCATTATATTTAAGTTTGATAGCTATTTAGATCACCAAAGTCCTCAAATTTTAATGTAAGTGTCGGAAGAATTTAAACCCACATTCTGAACATAGGGTTTTGTTGACAACTATTGTTCTAAATGATTAAGGTTTTGGATAGAGTACAGTACAGTACAGTAATGCCCTTGTGTCTGCAGGTAATACGTTCCCAATACCTAATGATAAAGTGAAAATTCTACTACCCACAAAAGGTTAATGTATAATTTAACAAACAAAATTTGGTCCGGTATTATCCACAGTTTCATGTAATCGTGGATAATACCGAACAAAATTTTGTTTGTTAAATTATACATTAACCTATTGTAGGTACCAGAATTTTCACTTTATCGCTAATGGAAAGGGCATAACAGCTTCTTTTAGTCTTAGCTCTTTCAGCATCACTACTCTTACTCTTTGGGGCCATTGTTATGGTAAATAGGGGCTTTCCGAACACACACACTGCAATGACTGAGAAGCTAATTCAAACAGCGAGAATGTTAGAAGAAGAATGGATGCAAGCTCTGTAGGGAAGTTTAAGTACTGAGACAAAAGGAAAATGAGTCAAAGACATACTTGTTTAGCAAGCAGTTTGAACTTTATTAACAATTTTTCTCTAGTTTGCGGTAAACCGAGGATACTGAACTACCGCATAATATATTTGATTTTAATATTTTTGACTGTTCTCTATAATATTCCTCATTTGTTTTTAGGGCTTGGAGACCATTAATAAGTAGTATGACTTAGAGAGAGAGTAAATGTTGGTAAATTGAGACCCTGCTTGTTTAAAAACTGTTGCCTCAAGCTGCCTTTGACCCCCCTCTTCCCCCCAAGCCCCAACCACATACCAATTTGATATTAAATATCCAGAAACATTATACAATTTGACATTTTTAGCATTAACTTCTTAGTCATGCTGGCCCTCTAATCAGGGAACACCAGATTCGTGGACCCCTATGATTCAGGATAAATGATTAAAAAGGGATAACCATATATTTATATTATACTAGCCCCCTTCCCCGTAAAAAATATTGTAAAGAATCCTGTAAAACAAAGCTTCAAATCATCCATCATGTCAATATAAAAACAAAACTTTTTTTTTACTTATTTCTTTTTTGAAAATACAGTCCTACCATCACTGTATATCCCCCTCCCTCTTTTTATTTTCCCTCCTATTTTCATCTCATTCCTCTTTCCTCCACCCCCAAACCCTTCACCAACCCTACTTTCCCTTCAACACCTTTTTTTTAACGACTATATAATATACCATCGACATTTTTATGAGGAATAAATTAAATTTTCAAAATAAAATATAGCCTATGCTACTCGCTGATAATGTAGCTTTATATTGGTGAAAGGATTTTTAAAATCGGTCCAGTAGTTTTTGAGTTTATCCATTACATACAAAAAAACAAAAAATCAAATCTTTCCTCTTCATAATATTAGTATAGATTATAGGGATAAATTAGTCATAATATATTTTTAATGTAAATATAATTACAATACATATGAAAATAAATATAGGTATTAGATTTGTACATTTTTAGACATAATTTCTTAAAAAAAATAAAAAAAAATAATACAATAGCAATGAAAAGAAAATATAGTGTGTATTATATCTGTCCAGTTACAATCGCTTATAATTTATGTGAGGAATGGAACTGCTTGTGTGACTTTCAAATATTAAAATCTGTAACAATTATACTGATCATCTCCTCCATCTCATTCCACGTTAAGACGATTTCATTTCACATTTTATTATAACACAAAGAGCTTAAAATGTTAACTCGCACAAATAAGTTTTTGGCAAAGGCATAAAATGTTTCACTGCTTTTTTTCTGAAAGTTATTTGTGCTGGCTGACGAGAAAACTAATATAAAAGTGAAATTCCTAATGCTCCTCTCAAGGATGATGAAATAAGGGGCGTGGCTATCCCCCCACTTTTATGCCTCACTTTTTCACCGGGCTTCAATGTAGGAAGGTATCTATCTTCATTGTGTTTAGTATATACCAGCGATTTACCCCCTTTTTTTAAATAAAATTTTATAGGATCTAAAAAATATATAAAGGTTTATCATGGATTCCCTGAACGATCGTGGGGACCTCCTGTCCAAGCCTCGGGGACCTGGGGGGTCCGTGGACCCCACTTTGAGAATCTCCGGTCTAAAGTACTACTACCACATTAGACTAGACTGTCAATGTGGGGGAGATCAACCTTAGAATCTTGGTCGGGCGTAGCCGAGTCATATGAAGCTGAGGATTTCCACATGTACATCGCAGATTCAGCCTTAAAATATGAGTGATGAATGACCCTAAGCAGTGGATGAATCCTGAATAGTTAATTGGTAGAGCATTGATGCCCTGGGCCTAAGGTCATGAGTTTAATTCCCGTGGCCATGTGTCATTTTTCAACTAGTTTAAATTAATTGATCTGTGGTCTCCTGCATAGGGACATTCCCGTAATTACAATGATTTGCAAGCTGTGAGTTTAAATGCATTATTTTTGTAGTAAACTCTTCTTCAATTATTATAAAAGGAGAAAATTTACTTTTTCTCATCATTGCTCAGTCTATGTATACTAACCATACACCTTTGTACGTCTTATAAATTTTTTAATCATATCAACTTATAAAGTTAGCTCTGCTCTTTTAGAATTTTCTCTTATATTCCCATTTAATTTTTCTCTCTCTTAAACGCAAGGGCACCTTCCATCACCTTAATGCATCCATACCATCTTTGTCTTGGGTTTTCTTTGACTTAGTTTTTAGTTTTATTTTGTAATATTTTTATAGTGATTCCATATTTTATACCCACACTTTGCTTGATAAATATATTTTGCCTCCCAATTGCCTATCCTTTTTCCATTATTGTTTATGTTTATTAAAATAAAAATAGTGTTTTTATAGTGTCAACGTGTTAAATTCAATTTGGGTTGTACAGCTTCTTTTGTGGTGGTTTTTCTAAAATGGTTTTCCACTTTACCTTCATGAAAATGCAGGTACACTTCCTCTAAATATATCCTTAATAATCCCTACAACCATTAGCATAATTCATACATAAGCTTATAACCCGAACAGGTAGTAAGACATTGTGTTAAAATGTATATATAGTAAAATATCAAAGTTGATTGAAAAGAATATGTTTGTATTTTATAAAAGTTTATTTTTAGCAGAATTCTACTATAGTTTTGTTGTTGCCATTGCAAGGTGTAGCCATTGGCTGTATAACCTAGTTTAGGCATGCCCAGCCCTTGGGTTTGCAGCCCCCCACCCCCCAGTTTGTTTTGCGTGGCTGGCCAGATAAAATTGAAACTCTTCAAATCTAAGACATATACATACAATGAATTAGGCTCCTGCTTTTATAATATTTGGGCATTAGGTCCTATAAATGTTATGTAAGGCCTCCTAGCCAATTACCCAATAACTTATGCAGCCCTCAGCCGGAGAAGGGTGAGTAATGCCGGGAAAAACCGGAATCATTCTGGAATTTCATTTTCTAGTTTGAATGGTCACCCTAAGCTTAAACATTTTTTATGTCATTTAATTTAATTATGAGTCATGTCACCTACTGGCTGTGAGACTCAGATAATTAAATGAACTCTACATTTAAATGGTGCAGTAAGGTGGTAAATGTGTGAGAGAAAGATATATAGCCTACTTTTGAACCATGATTATGATGTTAAGGGAAATTCATTTTGTATATAAATCAATTAACTTGTGAACATAAATAATACATCATTTTACTCCCCCAGCTTGACACTGTCCCCAGAACAAAAGCAACCAGGCAAAATGCCTTTGCTCGCATCCCCTTCCCATCCTTGATACCACACTGATTCGGATTAAAATAATGCAATAAAGAGTGAGAATTATATTAATGTATTATTTATAAATTCAATTTTTAGCAAAATGTGTGAAGGTAGCCAACACATTACCATAGAAAAAGTAAAAGGATTACATTTTTTACAGTTTGACACCCAGAAAGGATATAAATTATCCAAAATAATCATATTTTACCATCCAATAATATGCATTGTATCACTTAAAAATATTTTCTCTAATTTTGAAAACAGATTTTAAATACTATGTTTCATGTGTATATTACAGCTACTTTTTGTTTGTTCATTACAGTTGCATTGCGATTCAGCATTTCTCTAAAGTATTTTTTTACTGTTAATATTTAATAGTTGGTATCATTTAAAATATAAAATATATGTTATTTGCAATGATAAAATCTACTTTGAAATGCCAAATTCTACAGGAAAATAATATTTTTCTTTGAGTGCGACATCAGTACAGTTCCCAATTGGGGCCATATTTGGTCAAGGGGGCTGGAAGCTCCCCCTTTAATCCTTATATTGGGGTACTATATCCAACTCTATGCCTAAACAATAACTATTGCAAATGTTTGTTGTTATTAGGTTAAAAGTGCATATATTTGTACCATCAAATTCCTTAAATGAAACTGAAAATATTAAATAAAAACATTCTATATTAAAATAGTAAGGAACGTTATAATATTGGATAAGGAATGATTTGAATACCCTAGTTTAATTAAGTTTTGAATAATTGAATTAATAAATGAAAGTAGTTAAATATTAGGAAAAATAGTTGAATTTGATGTCCATTCCAGGGTGATACAATAATAAGAAAAAATGAAATTGTAAAAACAATAATTATAAAAAATTAGAAAGATGTTTTCTGTTATGTTCTATGTGACACATTAAAAGTCAATATAATAAAATTGACAATTAGTTGAAGATTATAACTGATGGATCAAAAAGATAATATAATGATGTAAATTAAATTGCAAGTCAAAATTATATTGTAATATACTCTATAGCTGGGATGTGTATAGGTTTAATTGGACAATCTGGACTGAACTTACTAGAATAGTCATAGCAGGAAATGATGGACAACATGTTCCGTTCTAAGACTTTATCGTTGTGCTTTTTGGTGTTAATACGTGCACTAGTTATGTGGTTTGTGTACAATACTAAATATGTGTATGTGTAAGAACACAACAGTTTGATGACTAGGTGATTGATACGTAACCCATGATATAGGTCAAGCCACCAAAGTGCTCATAATGGCAGCGTTTTTATCGAGTTTCGCGGAATTCGATACTACCCAACCACACACATGGACAAATTACGCAAAGAGGTTGGAACACTTTTTTTTATTGCTAATGATATAATCGACAATAATAAATGGTCTATATTGTTTTGTGTAATTGGGGACAAAACATTTGATCGCTTAACTGCATTAGTTGCGCTAGAGGATCCCGATTCTAAATCATTTGATGATTTAGTGTTTTAAATGGCCATTTGGCGCCAAAGCACAATGAAATTGTACAAACTTTCAATTTCAGCAAAAGGGATCAGCGACCCGACAAGTTCATTGTGGAATATGTTGCCATTTTGAGAGAGATGGCCAATCATTGTAGAGTTGGAACATTTACAAATCAGATGCTGCAGGATGGTTTAGTGCAGGGGATCGCGGATGAGACAGTGCAGCGCGAAATGCTTTCTAAAAATGAAAAGAAGTTAGATGAGGCAATTTCCATGGCAGTAAGTAGTGAAGCAGTGGCACAACATCAACGTGTGATGCGGCCAACTTCCGCAACACCGGTGGGGTACCAAGACCAAGAAGCAGGCCCAATAGAAGTACACAGACTATCTAGAAACCACCAATTTTAACAAAGAGGTGCCAATAATCAACAAAGATTTTCTCTAAGTCAACAAAAGGATCAACAGTGTTATCGTTATGACAAAGAGCATCTAACCTCTGACTGTCCACGGGCGAATGCGATATGTCATTTTTGTAAGAAATTGGGTCTCATAGAAAGGGCATGTAGGTCGAAGAGACAAAATGATGTCAAACGAAGAGTGCACCACCCACAAACAAACCATTTAGCACCCATGGAACCTACAAGATCAAAATTAGATATGGCATATCAGCTGTTTACTATAGGATCTGAAACAAGAATCAACTCATCCTTCCTCATAAATGTGGTGTTAAATGGAACTAAACATCACATGGAGATCAATTCAGGAGCAGCCCTGACAGTTATCAGCTCAATAACCTATGAAAAAATATGAACCTCTAAACCAAAACTTATGAGTTCTGATATTCACTTTTGCACCTGGGGAACAAAACAGCCTCTTTGTATCCTGGGTTGGTGTATTGTGGAGGCCACATACAATGGTCTGTCTGCTACTCTGCCTGTAATAGTAGTGGAAGGAAATGGGCCAAGCCTCCTCGGGAGAAATTGGTTCAACGAGTTGGGAATTAAAGTGCAAGGAATTCACCATATCACTGATACTAAGTTCATGGAGACAATACAGAAATTCTCAGCTTTTGAAGATCACAAACTAGGAGAATATGTTGGACCACCAGTTTCATTAAAAATGGACCCCTCAGTGCAACCTCAGTATCTACGGAGCCGTCTAATACCACTGGCACTGGCAGACGATGTCAATCCAGAGGTTACAAGGTTAGTCGAGGAAGGGATATACAAACCAGTATCATTTTCAAAGTGGACTACACCCCTAGTGATTGTGCCAAAGCGGGATGGATCTCTGCGGTTGTGCATGGACTACAGGAGCACAGTTAATAAAGCGCTATGTCCTGACAAATACCCTTTACCAACTGCAACTGAATCTTTTGCATGCCTAACTGGTGGAACCATATTTTCTAAGCTTGACCTTGCACATGCTTATGCCCAAGTTAAAGTGGATGAAGAATCTTCTAAAATATTGACGGTTAATACGCCAAAAGACTTGATGCAGGCGACAAGAATGTTTTTTAGAATTAGTGCAGCACCGGGGATATTTCATAGGCTGATTGAAGGTATATTAGCAGGTATACCAGGTACAGCGGTACTCCTGGATGACATAATTACATCGGGCAATGATAGAGAACATAATTCCTGAGTACAGGAAGTACTACAAAGATTGAGTGATGCAGGGTTATGGTTAAGGCAGAACAAGTGCAGGTTTGGAGTTCAGCAGTGTCATTTTTAGGTTTTCAGGTAGACGCCCAAGGCATTCACCCCCTACAAGACAAGGTTGAAGCCATACACAAAGCTCTAGCACCTAAGAATAAAACAGAACTTTAGGCTTTATTAGGACTTCTCAACTTTTATGAGAGATTCCCGGTGGACAAAGCTACTGGTTTGGAACCCCTACACCGTCTTATAGATAAAGAAGCACCATGGCAGTGGACTCAAAACCACGAGAGTGCATTCAATAAGGCAAAAGCCATTTTAACATCAGACTTATTTCTGACGCATTATGATAGAAGTAGATCTTTGATACTATCTTGTGATGCATCTCCTTATGGGGTTGGAGTAGTCCTCTCCCATATTATGAACAATAGAATGGACGCTCTGGTAGCGTTTGGATCAAGAACACTGTCACAAGCTGAGCGTAACTATACTCAAATCGATAAGGAAGTTTTGGCGGTTATATTTGGTGTCAACAAGTTCCAGCAGTTTCTCTTGGGCCGATCTTTCACAATAGCCACAGATCACAAGCCACTTCTAGGATTATTTCATCCTACCCACCAGACGCCAAGTGTTATGACATCTCAGATGTTACGGTGGAGCTTAATGCTAGGCGGTTATGCTTATAACATTATTTATAGACCAACGAAACACCATGGAAATGCAGATGGGCTTAGCAGACTTCCATTGAACACTTCAGAAACTGTGAATATAGAACCCAGGGGCATTTTTATGCTAGACATGGAAGACCTGCCTATCTCAGTGATTGAAATTGCCAGGGAAACAATAAAGGATCCTGTGCTGTGTAAGGTTAAAGAGTGTGTTTTACAGGGTTGACCCGAAGAAGAGGCGGGGGAGGAGTTCAAGCCCTACAGCGCACGACGCTCGGAAATATCTTTGTCACAAGATTGCTTACTCTGGGGTAGTAGAGTGATATATCCAAATAAACTCCACAAAAGGTTTCTCCTCATGCTTCATGCTACACATCAAGGTGTGGTGCAATCAAAAGCAGTAGCTCGCACCTATACATGGTGGCCTAAGATGGACACAACCATAGAGGAAGTAGTGGGAACTTGCCAAGCCTGTCAAGAAAGCCAGAACAATCCACCACAGGCCCCAGTACAGTCATGGATAGCACCAACAAGCCCAAGGATTCGTCTACACATTGACATGGCAGGGTCGATACAAGGACAACAATTTTTAATACTTGTGGATGCGCATTCTAAATGGCCTGAGGTCAGACAGATAAAGTCTACAACATCAACGAGCATAATAATGGAACTAAGAGACATTTTTGCCACACATGGGCTTTCAACAATCCTAGTAAGTGACAATGGCTGTAATTTTGTGTCTGAGTAGTTTGAACAGTTTCTTAGTCTCAATGGAATTAAGAATTTAACAACAGCACCATATCACTCTGCAAGCAATGGGCAAGCAGAACGTATGGTTCAAACAGTTAAACAGTTGGGAAGAATGACAGGCGACTGGCATACTAGGCTCGCGAGAATCCTCCTCATGCTTCGGACAACCCCCACTGGAACTACAGGCCAAAGTCCAGCCCATCTTCTGATGCATCGCCAACTCCGAACACGTTTGGATGTGCTACATCCAGATAGACAAACAGGCTTTGCGGCACACCCTCAAGATACGAAGAGTATGCGAATCTTCACTGAAGGAGCAGCAGTCTGGGCAAGGCAGTATGAAGTAAAGAGGCCTAAATGGATGCCAGCAGTGGTCACTGACGTGCTAGGAAGGAATATTTACCGTGTCAGTTTCAAGGAAGGACTTGGACCAACAAGACACATAGACCAACTTTGAAAACGCTATGAAAGAACACCTCAACCATAGGATGCCTCGGAGAGACCATCTTCACAAGTTAAACTGGCAAGATACCCAGTTAAAGACTTTGTGACACATCAGAGAGCAAGACCACTTCAACAACCACTACTACCACCTCTGGCAAGAGGAGACCATGAGCAGCAACCAGTAGAAAACCCCCAACCACAGGAACAACAGCACTGATGGACAACACAGATCAACAACCAGCAACACCAGATTCATGGCCTCTCCTGAGGCCACGGAGAAAGTTGCGTACTCCTGTGTATTTGAGAGATTATGTGTAGATATCTAGGAGGGGAGGAATGTAATACACTCTATAGCAGGGATGTGTATAGGTTAAGTTGGTCAATCTGNTCCTTCCACGCAAATGTGGGTTCACTTCCTCTAATTCAACCTTCCCAATTCCTAATCCATTAGCGTAATTAGTACTTAAAGCGTATAACCCGAACGGGTAGTAAGACGCGGTGCTAAATATAAATGTAAAAATTAAGTGATCTGCAAGATAAACAAATGTCTGTATAAACAAATGCAGATGACTGTAGTTTTAGTAGAGGAATTAATTGGCAGTTGAAAGCGATAGTAAATATTTACTAGACAAAAGATTAAGGTAGGTATACATTAAAAGGAGATTAAAAAATATGTTAATTGTGTACATTGAATTGCAAGTTTTTATTGTATATTGATTAAAATACAAGATTAAAACTTAATTGGTTTGCAAGAAATAACATTGAAATATAATTTTTTTACTAAAAAACACCAGTTTAATTGGAAGTTTATAAAGTAACTGTAAAGATTTAGTAAAAATTGAGAAATTGTTTATATAAATAATAGTGAAGTTAGAGACTACATTGAATTGAAAACTATAAAAACTCAAAAGCAAAGAAATGTTATTATAGTGTATATTAACACATAGATAAGACTAAGAATACAGTATACTATTAAAAGTTTGATGAGATTATTCAAAGTTAAATTAGAATTGAGGATAATGGTATATTAGAACAAACAAATTAAATACACTATGGAGAAAGACAAGTTAAATACAAAAAAACAAAACCTTTTAGCATTACAACCTGTTAAGGTTGTACACATATGAACTAATTAAGCTAATTAGTTAGGGTTGAGGAAGGTTAAATTCATTTAAAGTGTACCTGCATTGGCAGGGATGGGGAATGGAAATTATTTTGGAAAACACCCTCACTACATCCTAACGGGATTAAAAACATGATCTCCCTGTCAGCGGCAGTCTTGTATAACCCTACCTTATACCAGATTTGACAGACATTGCTTAAATTTATACATACTAAAATAAATTTACATAGCTTATATCACAGGAAAAATATTAGTTTTTGAAATTAACTTTTAAAAAATATCAGAAAAATATGATGTTTTGCTCGATATCAAAAGGACTATGTATTGTTGAGTTGAAATTAAAACCTAAGCGGGTTAGTAAATCATTCCTTAGCTATTTAATCCTTTCTGATTGAAGTGAAAAGGAAAAATGCTTCATTAGGGAGTGATGTTATTTTCAGTTCTCAACATGTTTTGGTGTAGAGACTGTCATAATCAGGATAATTAAATAAAATAAAACTTCGAAATACCATTAGAATAAAGACTTAAAATGAAATTGCTGAAGACAAATATGTTGTAATGATGAAATAAAATATAATAGAGCTTAAAGAGTATAATAATGACCTATGAAGATCGAAGATAATTCACACATGTCACTTACTTTATGAATATATGTGGTAGATATAACATATATATAGTATGAATAGGATGTTAGTATATAACCCAAACAGGTAGTAAGACGAGGTGCAAAAAAGAAAAATATGTTTCGAGACTTATGTAGATCAAATAGAATGTTCCAAACCATAAGTTGCTATGGTGGTAATAATTGTGAAAGATATATATATATATTTATATGTATGTGTGTGTTAGGTCAGAGCAATGGCTCCCAAACTTTCTCGACTCGCGAACCCCTTTCACATACATCTTAGCTGCACGAACCCCCTGGTAAATATCCATAGCCACTCATTTAATTTCATACCTAATTTTTATGAAATTTAGTTATTAATTGTAATCAAAATGTTTAATACCTTTAAATTAACCTACTATAGCTCGGTGGATACTTTGGGATACCCCACCAAATATAATGAAATAAAATTGAAACAACTTAACTACAAGTTTAAATAATTATACATTTATTTAAAAAATTAAAACTGAAATTAAATAACAAAGTACTATAATAACATTTTCTTATCTTTACTGTCACAATATTATCACATTTCACATGATTTTTAAAGTGGTACTTGAAATTGCTGCATTGACATAACTGAAATACCCTCCTTTAATCACAAAATTTCATGCTGATTCAAGATTCAAAATTGTTAACAAGTTTTAACAGCTACTCACCTCTTCACGTGACTTAGTGAGAAGGATGCTGCTATTGCTTTGGATGGCACCGAGCTTTAAAGTCGGGAACCACAGACGATAAATAAAGTCTCAAGTCACTTTCAGCATTGAGCCTGTTTCTGTATTTACTTTTTAAACATGCATATGAAGAAAAAGTTTCTCACTCAAATACGTAGAAGAAAATGGTAACAAAGTAGCTTTATTCTTTAACGATGATAACTCCTCCTTTAAAATTAAACAGAAATTAATTAATAACAAAGATTTATATCTTTTCTTTAGTTCAAAATCAGTGGAAATTTCAATTAGCTGCTTTTTTTCACTTACCTTTAATGGGGAGGATTTCAAAACTGCTCTCTCTTCCAGAAGATTGCTAATCCAATTGTTATTATCGGACATAGCTGGGAATTATTCACTGATGGTTTTTCCAAGTCCCTTCAAGTGTTCTATAACCACGTTATTTCCTTTTTCGTCCAAAGAAAACTGATCTTTTACCATGAAGTCGTGAAGAGTATCAACGCACTCTGTTTGATTGCTAATTAAACCCGTTTCCCATTTTTTTTTAATGAACGACTCAATACGTTCTTGCACAATAAAAATGTTAATATTTGACCCCTGAAGAGAGAGGCTTAAACAGTTCATTTTTGAGAAAATTTCTGCCAAATAGGCCAAAGCCTTGAGCCACATTTGATATTGAATGCACTTTGCTTTGTGAAAGGGATGGTTGGTAAGAAAAATGAAAACTTCTTGTTTAAGTTCAAACAATCGAGATAACCACCTGACTTCAGTGTGAGATGATAAACTGTTGTAAATGCTTCCCCTTTCCTCACAAAGTGCTTAAAAAATCCGCCATTACAGAAATATTTTGGCGAACTCCTCAGAAGATTTCGCAAACCACAGTTTGGGAACCGCTGGGTTAGAGGCTGGATAGAGTTGATGCAAAAAAAAAGGAGTTGAAAAGTTGTTTGTTTTTGAAGTTTCGTTTGGTATGGAGGATTTGAAGAAGGTGATGGCTAAGGATTTTAAATGTTGTGAGTTTGTGAGCAATAGAATGATTAGAATCATTGGGAATAATGGCATCACTATGTGTAGAATTCCTTTACATTTTAAATTCAATTTTATTGTGATGGATTTTTATGATGGTTAGGTCTAAATAATTTATCGTGTTGTATCCATGTTTGGAAGTGAAAGAACGTTTGGGGTGGATATTGTTTATAGAATCACTAGGATAAAAATCAGAAATAATTTCATTAATGATGATGTCAATATATTTAGTCACATTTTATTTTGAGAATGTTATTTAATTAATGCAATATGAGGGTGTGATAGTATTGCAGGAATACTTTTGACATTAAGAAGAATATTGGTGATCCCATGGCTAAACCATCGTTTTAAGAATACATTTTGTAATTAAATTTGAAGTAGTTTTGAATAGTGATGATGTTGAGGATTTTGGTAATTTGGTAAAATCAAAATAGGTAATTGATTTTGAACTATTCTTATGTTTGTTTCAGACTGACCCAAAAATCCTAACAATTTTTTTTTTTTTTGACTTTAGTATTAATTTTTAATAATGTATTTTAGTAAAGAATCATTTATATTGTACTCATCCCTGCTTTAAGGTTTTTAGGTCAAGTGTTCAAGTTTATTAAATTATTCTACTATTTTTAAAGCAAAATTAATCAATTCTTTGAAGTTTGACTCACTAAATTCTGTTACATATCATGATAAATCTTTTATACAAGATATATTGCTCCCCCATTTTTTAAATTTTTTTTGCACCTTGTCTTACTAAAAATATGGATTATTTACATATTTACATTCACTAATGAAGTTATTTTACCTCATTGTTTTACTACCAATCTGCTACAGTGGCCAAACAGTTTAAGGTGTCATTCTTGTGTTAGAAGGTTTTTTTTTCTTTCATAGATGTTTTGCCACTCTTTTTCCACAAAAATATTGGTACATAACCTATAAAATGCTTTCTTCCTGATCCCTTCTTCATTAAAGTAATCATCATAAATGTGTGTAACCTGAACAGGTAGTAAGTTGCAGTAATAATTAATAAATATATGGATTACTACTTAACCAGGCTATATACATTTTACTACACTAATTGTTTAGGAATGAACATGGTATAGTTCAGAAGAAATATATCAGCATTTGGTTGGAGGGTGAAGAGGGACACCATTAAAAAAACAGTTTCTTTGGCTTAAGATTCACGCATCAGTGGCAAACCATTTTAGAGGAGATTAACATATAGTCTGAGTTCCCACAGGTGTGAATTAATGGAGTATAACTAATAAACTAGGATTGAGGAAAAAATCTACCCTCATTTTCATAAACATAATTTGAGAAACTATTAAGTAGAAACACCTCAGTACACCCTGCTGGCATTCAAACCTTGACCTCCACATCATGGGCCAACCAGACTATGTTACTGGCTCATTTTCCTATGTGCCCACTGGTACACTTTTCTTACTAATTATGCTTTTCTATGAATTGGGGTGAGGTAGGAAATAAGATTAGTCTGAAAATTAATTTTAGTTCTTAAAAATCAAAGGAAAAAAAATCAAAATAACTTTGTTGACTCTTTTTTCTATGAAATGTTTTTAAATATTGCTATTTATTAAACCGGTTTTAACATAATATTTTTTTTTTTTTGTGTTTTTATGATGTAGGACAACCCAGCAATACGTATTCGTGTCTGTATCGCCTTAAGTTTCTTAGTGGGAGCTAAGATCCTGAATGTTGGAGTACCCTTGACATTCAAGCATGCCCTAGATCATCTGAATGCTCATCTTCCTGTTTCTGAGAGTGGAGAGGCATTCTTTAATTTATCATCTGCACCTGACACTGTTCTCTCTGTGGCCACTGCTCTGCTTGTTAGCTGTAAGCATTTCAACATTATTTTAAAGCAAACTTTGGAAATGCAAATGCATATCTTTATTCTGAAAACATTAATATTGAATTGTTTAATTTCATTTTTTACTGTCCACATTTGTATTGCCATATAATAGGGAGACTTACATCTGGTAATTCGGTGACAAAAGGCTTGGGAAATGCATATCTTTGCTTAATATTCTTTTTTATAAATTTTTAAATTTTCATTTATTTTTATAATCTACCACACCACTGTCTTTGCCTTATTTCAAAAATCCCTCATACTTAAAATAATTCTGAATACTGTTTCTTGACACTTGAATCTATGTCGTGACTAAAGGATGCAAGGAGTTTAGAAGACTAATTTTTTTGGACAAATTATTTGCACTCAGTTGTATGTTTTCCACATTTTATAATATTATTGCATTCAGATCTTGATTTTAGTAGGTCCTTTGGACTCAGATTGCTCACTTGGATATTTCAGTGTTGTCATATTACTAGGAGAGAAATCCTTAATTGATTTTAATGTAGAATTCAGAAGGTGTGCAGCCCAGTTATCAACAACCAAAACAATCTTGCGGTCCAACCTATTATCCCCATTTCATTAATTACCAGTACTTATTAAAGATCAGGGCCTCTATCCAGGAATTGAAGTTTGAGTAAAAGTCAACATATAATGAATTGGTATATTTTTGTTCTCCATAATACTTTGCTGTCAATATTTTAAGAGATACAGTCGAATATAGATGCAAAGTCCTATAAGAGGGTTTCTCGGGCAACAATTAGAGAGATGGGGGTTGGAGACAGCTTGACCAGGAACAAAGGAATATTGTTTTAGTTCCAAAAGGGTGTTTATTTGATAGAAGACTTGTTGAGTTTTGGGGTTAGTAAGATGGGTGCTGTGTAACAGTGGAAAAATGCTGTGATTAATGTTTGGAAAGGGAGCAATTTATTGTATTAAATGTGAGGGTAGAGGAATATATGAAGTAGTGATTGGGAGGAAACAAAGAGTTTTCGATGGAAGTATAGCTGTGATGATAGGTTGCTTCGTTTTCGTTCTTTCTCTTCTTTCCTAGAGATCTATAACTTGGTATCCCTTGTCGGGGAAGCCATGTGTAAGTCATCTTTTAGTCTGGATTCGAGACTTGCGTTCAGAGCTTGGAGCTACCATGGGTGAAAGCGCTACCCTAAAGGGAGGGGAGGAAGGGGAACAGACAGGTTGGAACACTACCCTGGATGTTGGGCATGTGGGGGAGCAAGTCTACTTAGGTACTAGCCAAATAAAGAGGTTTATTATATTTGGTTCTACAATATAACATTATTTGAGATAAGCGAAGAGTGAGATCCTGTAAGTTACATTTTTGATTCTGAATTCCTTCCACATATTTAACAATTTGTAACACACATCTGTAATCTTAATCCTATGTTGGGTTATAGTAACCCATTGTTTAAAAATAAACATATAGAGATATTCAATTACAAAGGTATTTCACATATAGAGGGAGGTGCAAACATTTTTTATTTAACTAGGAACTTCTTCGTCTACTTCTATGGATGCTAAATAAGGTTCACTACACCCAGGGGTCTACAGATAGCCACTGGAATACAGCACTCAAGCAAGCTCAGACTAATAACCTCGCTCACTGGTTCGGTGTGAATAGGCCTCTACATTGTGTTACTAGTCTTATCTATCCTTGGTGATGGGTCTAGGTGAATATGTTACAATCATGTGTGCATTTGTAAACAATGTCTACCCGACCCCCCACCCCCCTCCCCCAAATATGAAACCATCCCTTTGATGAAACAAAATCATCTTTTCTCAATTAATCAGTTGTTTCTCATCCTTTTTGCTGCATCATTTTACCGTTATCATGAACGTTTTAAATGTTAGTAAACAATACATTTTAAAATTTGAAACACTGTTTACTGAACACCTGAAAAATGTTTAAATTCCACTTTAACGAGAGGCTAGTGGATTTATATTAGCCACAGAAAATTTATATTTTTTTGAAAGTTGGTGATATATGTATATAGTGATGCAAAGTCTTCAATCACTATTGAGTGAAATTTGGATTTGACAAATATTGTTCTTAAAAATATTTGCACACATGTGTATTTTCAAAAAAACATCAACAATTTTGTTATAAGCTATTTATATTATGTAATTTTAAATCAAAGAAACATCGGTAAAATTGCACCTACAGTAAGTATTTGAATAGAAGGCTTCTTTAACTTCATCATAGGTCTGCATTTCATTTAGTGAAAGCTGACAAATTTCTTATACTTTTTGTCTTTCAAAGGTGATCTGGTTCTGTAGAGTATTTCTTGAAATACTAAAATTGTGGATGAAATTCCTTTGGCATCAATTCCCTATCACTTAACCTATTATGAGGAATATTCTCACAGATATTCTCACAGCAATTAAAATTTATCTGGTTTCCTTCATACAACTGTTAAGCGATGTAATTTTAATATGGGAAGACTTTACATCTTTAATCATTTTAAAAACGAGTCCTCCTCTCTTCTGAAGTTTCGTGTTCAGATAACACTATTCAACAAATTGAAACATTTTTTTCTGTATCTGGTTTGTAAATGGGTGGATATAACTAATTTTTGGGTGCTGAATTTAGTGAAAAAATCAGATTCTCTCCATTATGTCACATTTCCAAGATACACAGCACTAATACAAAGACAATAATATGACATTAGCAACTATTTACCATTTTAAATACAAACAAAACATAGCCCTGTGAACTCACCAATGTTTTCTTGATAGCGTAAAAAAACTAATTTAAATCAACAAAAAGCACCAAAATAATCCACATTAAGCCATGATATTAATATTTACAAATTTTAATGTCATTTTTCTATGACATGATGGAATGATGGTGCTTTTCTTTTGTAAGGTGTTTCATCAGTCTCCCTAAAAAGAAACCAACAGTAATCGACCATCATTGAGGGTTCCAGTGGCCTTGGTAACAATGCTCCAAGGTTAGGATATCTTGATGAAAGCGTTCACTCTGTTTGTCACTATCAGCACCACAATTTTCTGGGAAAAAGTCAAGATGCGAGTGTAAAAAATGAATTTTTATTGACATTCTACACCCCAGGTTCTTGTAGTAATCCAATAGACTACTCACTATGGAAACATATTTATCGTCTCTTCTGTTGCCCAAAAAGCCATAAACATTGGCTTTGAAAGAGGACCAAGCAGCTAACTCGATATTTGTAAGCTTAGCATCAAATGTTGGATCTTTTAACAATGCCCTAAATTGTGGCCCAATAAATATACCTTCTTTTAGCTTTGCTACACTCAACTTGGGAAACATTTTATTCAAATGATTAAGGCCTGACCTTCTTTATCAAGAGCTTTTATAAAGTTCTTCATCAAGTCTAACTTTAAATTACTTTACTCGGCTCAACCAATGGAGTAAATTTCACGTTTTCCTTTCCAGCAATGTATACTTTCTCCATAGACTATTCCTTGACTTTGTAGTGGTTCTTGGTGTCTCGACTATCCCACAAACACAAAAAACAACAGTATTTTGCAAATCAACCCTGTAAACCTGTAAGCAGTGTGACAACTTATAAATCACAGCATATTTGCCACTCAAAATCTTTATATTTGATTCCCTCCATCAGCAAAGCTATACTTTCATAAGTTTACCTCATGTCCACAGCATGCACCGAAGGCACTGATGGAAGTTTGTTACCATTATGCAATAGCACTGCTTTTAAGCTTGCTTTAGATGAATCAATAAATATTCTCCACTCATGTGGATTATGTTGAACACCCAACTCCATCATTAGACCATTCACATCTGTGTACACACACACACACACACACACATTGAATTCTTCATTTCAAAATATCCAGACAAATAGCTATTTTTTGTTCTAAAATTTGAAATATTTGTACCTTGTTCTAGAATGTTCCATTGTAGCAGTCTAGAACCCAACAGTTCAGCTTGTTGTTTAGAAAGTTTCAAATCACGGACCAAATCGTTCTTCCTGTTCTATGAGGTGAGGCGATCTGTCATGGGTTTCAGAGATGTACTCTTCCAAAAGTCGTGCATCTTCTAATTCACTTTCCTCTGATGGTTCTGATGCAGTTGTTTGCAAGTGACAAGCACGAACAGGTAAGCCTTCCCCATGAGGCACAGTCATATGAACTGAAGGGACATTAGGATATTCTTTGTATGTTTAGTTTTACTGGAATGTCCTGCAATATTTGTCAGACTAAAATAACAGTTCATATGATCTTTTGGCGCGCACCAAACCATTGGAACAGCAGACGGCATGGCTCAGCGGTTTCCTTTCATACATTCTATAAGGGTAGTTGTGCAGGTTATGTAAGCAATATGAAGTGCAAATGGTTTATCCTGTTCTCCAAGAGCACAATCAAAGTACAGTTTATAAGCCTTCTTAACTAAGTCATTGATTGGCTTTCTTTGGGTTTTTGGAGTGAACTTAGCCCATAAATAGCAAAAGTTATCGGGGTGGTTTACACAACCATAAAGTTTAGCAGTTGCCATTACGTTTAGAACACTGTACTAACTATAACCTAAAACTATCAGAATGTCTCACTAGTTCACACAGGAAAAGCAAAAACACACAATAACACAAATTAAGGTATCAATAAAGAGAATTAAATATACAAAGTGACTAACACCATCCAAGTTTCAACACACACTAAACAGCTGGGTCATATATTGCATCCAAATACAGAGTGCAACCAGCATAGTCAGTGATAATTTATGAAGAAAAAAAAAAGAGAACTCAAACAACACACACAAAAAAGTAAAAATCTAAAATATCTTAAAAACCTTACGTGACAGCATTTACGAAGGTTGATTCGGATTCTTCAACCAAAAATAAAAATTGATTGATGTATCACAAACCAGGTGCAAAATGGCTGTTAACCAGTATAATTAAGATACTGGGTGATATCAGCTAGAAAGGCTAAATCCATAATTAATTTGTTTCAGATAACTTTCCAATAAACATTTCTTATTTGTATTCGATGGCAGAATTCAAAAAATAATTCAAGTAAGCTATCCACTTAGCCACCTGACTTCTGTATATTTCGTTATATCTTCAAACTCGGCTTCAGTTTTTGGAATTGTTGATGGCTGAATGCAGATCCTATAATTAAATTTATAGTTGGAGCAACCATACTTTTTATTGCCAAATAATGCTTTAAATATCATGCTCATTAAGGGCTAACTAAGCTTTTTATTGACCAATGAAATATGATTATGTGAGTGTACAACTATGTAGTTTGTGTCATATTTTATTTTATAGTTGTGAGACAGTCTTGCGAGAGTAATGCATATTGTAAAATTTTGTTTTTGTAGTATTATTGTGCCTTCTATCTCTACTACTTATTAAACAAAATGTTGGTCTGTATCTTTGTATGTCTGTTGCCTAAGAACTCTAGAGCTGCCTAACTGTTTGCGATGCTTTTTTTATTATGTAGATTTTTATCGGAATGGCTATAGGCTATGATCAAATGAATTAAATCAAATAAAATTGATAGTTTTCAAAGTTTTTGTCTTAAAATGTGTTATCAATAATGTATTCTCCAATTGAATGTAGAATTAATTATTTTTCTGAATAATTTGATCACCAAATTCAAAGAGTAATTACAGAATATATTTCAATAGTAAATCCAAAAAGAAATAAAATTTTGGTTAAGTTGGTTGTTTTGAATTCAAATATACTGGTAAAGGATAGTTTCTGTACTTATATGTTTGTTGTAACTAGAGAAATACTGAATTGATTTGAATGCAGTATTTTTTTTATATCAGGTTGAATTTCTCTAGAAGGTTACAAGCTTTTAAAAATTACCCATGTCTTCAAGGGAATTGAGCAGTGACGTTAAAGGTAATACATGTGTTTTATGTACACTATGAAGTGGAAAAAGTGAGGATTACCACAAGTGCAGCCACTGTTATGACTCGAGGAAAAAATCAGACCCAACAATAGAGATTTGGTGATACATTCAGAGATTATGGATTCATACACCAACCCACAATGGCATGCAAGTGTAATTAAACATATGGTACACGGCCCATATAGACTCAAGAATCGATTGTCTCTATGTATATTTCAAAGAGCTTTCAAAGAGCTATGTTTATGGGCATGATGGATATTCCAAATACCATCAACAACATCTCGATGATAGAGGTTGCTCGGTAATGGTCCATTCTTGAGCTTTGGCTATAGATAATCATTTGACTCTCACATTCATGTGGAACTGTGCAGTTTCATCAAATCCATTTAGTACATAAGTAAGTAAATCAATAAGAGCAATGGTAAAGGGACGTTTAGTATTAACTTGACTAATGAGGGAGAACAATTTCAGCAAGAATTATTCAAAATGTTAAGCATTTTGCTGTTTATCTCGAAAATGGTCTGTGTGTATGTTTTACAAGTAATGTCACTGACAACCTATGCAACACAATTAACAACCTTATTCAAACTGTGCACGGAAGATCTCTTTGCAAAGACACTTACTTACAAAGAGATTGCTTCATATAATATTTGGAAAATTAAGAATTTCCAGTGTCATAAGAAAAGTGTTTCTGCATAGTAACCCCATATTATTGAAGGGTGATTCCCTCATCACTTTATTTGAAAACTTAAGTACCTTGTATGATATAACCCATGAATCCTACCAATTAGTTTGCACATCACTGGGACTCTTATTGGATGACTCACACTGGAGTAGTACTTTATCAAAAGCCTCTTTGTATCATTCTCTTTCCTCACTCAGATATTTGCTATCTATCATATTAATATTTTTCACATGACAGATCCTTTCACACGTTGGCTCACCCACAGGAAAAGCATTATGGAGGAGATTGAACATACAGATCAATTGGTAGACAATTTGTGCTTCAATTAGGATATTCTAATGCAGGTTAGACCAAACCAACCAAATTGTAAGGTCTCTCTTGGACAAGACCATGAAGGACTTGGGTCTTCTTCTCTTAAACATTTTGTACAAATTTATATTTTATAGAAGCTATTTGTTAGAGACTACATACTTTGAATATAAACAAGCATCTATTGAACACAGAACAGTTTACCATAGACATAAAAGTACTATAGATATTTTTAAATCTCGCAGGAAAGTGTTTCTAAGATGTCCCAGAAGGTAAAGAAAGTACTTTTATAATTAATCCTTTCTTGGCCTGCTTCTGTGGCTATGTGTTCTTATACACCCTAAGGCATCATTCTCCCAATCTACTAATCTGCCGATGGCAGGGAGATCGGGGTTTAAATGTCATTCGGGTGTACTGAGGGCTGTTTTTCCTTAATGGTTTTCCACTTTCTCTCCATACAAATGTGGGTACACTTCTTCTTATTCCTACATTCCTCATCACTAGCTCATTAGCATAATTAGTGCATATATGTATTACCTAAATAGGTGGTAGTAAGAAGTGTTAAAAAAAAATCCTTGGCAATGCTTAGGTTTGAGGAATATATTGCCTTTGCATTGGCTTCATTGGATATAGCTGCCTATTTGTTATAAAGGGGCAGAACTGCTCATGCACTATTCAGGTAAAGCCGCTAATTATTTATAAGGCGGCAGAACAAAAAATATGACACATAAATTACCTTTGCATTTTTCTAACGACCAAATGGATGTGTACATAATATCAAAGCAAAGTTTAAAATAAAAACCACTGCAAAAATTATCTCTTATATTATGGAATGAAAGTACAACATCACATGAGACCTCAATTGAATATATAAATAGGTCTCTAAGAGATCTCAGAAGCAACAATGTGCTCATAATAGGTATCACCCTATTGCTCTTGGAAGACTCCCGACACACTCTATTGGTCATTCTGGGTCACTAGATATTATGAAGTCAATGCCTGCCTGAAAAGATCCTACATATGCCCAGACATTGAAAACTTTCCCTGTCAACCAACATGCACACTTGCCCATGTGAATACAAAAACTAGAATTAATTGTATATTTTTTTGCTGAAACTCTGGCATTGGAGTCTTCAAAGAGCACGAAGGCAATGTGATCTTGAATAACTCCCAGATACGCGTCATGGTCAAGAACATCCAGGAATTAGTCCATTTTACTTATCATGATATACATCTTGTGCCAAACATATCTCTTTTATGGTTCCAGGATCAAGCTATTCTAGCTCCAAAAATGAATCATCTAGTAAAATTAACAACTATATTTTAGACCAGCAGTTTGTGGTGCCATATCGAACTTACATATACATAGGAATTACCTTGTTTCATTTTTGAATAGCCTTAATCCATTTCACTTACCCATTCTCGCACTTCAAATAAAATTTGAGCCCCCATCATTTTGCTATTTAATTTGAACATACCTAAACTGTGTAATGAGACCCGCTTACAGATCAATAGTTTGCAAAATTTTATTATTGAAAACATGACACGCAAAATTGATCTTCCTTTTCTTTGCTGGTTTTGACAATGGCATGATAGCAGCTGATTATATATTGAAAAAGAGATTGTTAATATCCAAAAACATAACAATGCATGATTTAATATTTGGTAAAAACAAATTATAAAAAAATCACCAGTGAAACTCACTTCATTTTATAGGGTGTGGGATAACCAATCCTTTTTTTTCTTACTTTACCTTTTATTATTTTTAACTTTGATTTAATGAAATCAATGGAAAGTTTCTCCACTTCAAATAAATAATAATAAAAAAATGAATACAGCTTTACACAAATAACTTTATTATTCTCACTCCCAAAAACAATTGTCTGGCTTTTTCTTCTCTCAAGTTGCATGAGTAACATACCAGGACTACTAGCTATTGCAGGCATGATTGATGAGATCAGTATGGTTGAGTCCATTATACTAGGTGTAATAAATAGTTAGGGCCTTTGAATCAAATATAGCAGAAAGCTGTCAAGATCTTTTTGATGTGATGTAACTGAATAAGCTGTCAGAAAAAATTGCATTTGTGGATAACTTATTTATTGGGAAAATTTCCAATTTGTTGTGATATTGGAGAATAAATAACTAAATTATTTTTTTAGCAGGGTTGAACCAGATCAAGACAAATTCAAAATACTACCTAATTATAAAGTATTGATCCCTCCTTTGAAGTTCAGACTGTAACTTTTTTTTTTAAGTTTGTCACTTAATTATATACAACTTATGCATAAAGGTATGGATAGACCCTTTGAGACCCTACATTCTATATGCCTTTATGAATTTGATACATTTAGAAAATTAGCCATAATTGACTGCAAAAGAAGACTGTCAGAATGCCTTAGTGGCCAGACCCCAAGTGTGTGGTGATGCTTCCTCACGTAACGATGTCCCAATAATCAATTGGTTCAATAACAAGGAATAAATAATATCCAAATAAAAATATATAAAGTGTATAAATTTAAATTTTGTTGTATTTTTAAGATAAAATAATCAACAACCCTTAAACAAGTTAATACAAAATAACCCAATGCAATATAGATTGGACCATTTAACTAAAATAAGTAAACAATTTAGAATTTAATAGTTTCACCCCCAAGCGGAGTAACTAATTTTACCACATCTGAATGGTTTATTGTTTAGCATTCAGTCAATGTTAGGGTTTCTTTATCATCTATTATGTCCTGGAAATACTTAACTGCTGGTGTCACCTCCACCAATGTAGAAGAATACTCCACTAGGTCTACCAAATTAATATTCACAGACGTACACCATTAAACAAAACCAAAAGTTCCACTATATCAAATCTGGGCTTGGAAATATCCTAGCAGGCGTTTTATTATTACTCTATTTTTCATTTAGAAATTCTTGCTAATTATGTTTTTTATATGACTATGGTATTCAGAAATGTACCCTTTGCTTTAACCATACACTCATTTAGTTCTGGTCACTCTACTGACCATATATTTTGTACTAAATTATATGTGGGATCTTAGCACTATATGCTTTAGATAATTACATAGGATAATTTTCTAACTAGTCACACAATTTGTCATGTAGCTTGCACCATCTGTCAAAACAAGTATTTTTATAAAGGATCCCAAACTTCGTGATGGTGTTCACAAGTGCTCAAGAATATTCTGTAGTTGTAGCGAGATAAACAATTTTCACTGTACCAAACTTGGGTGTTTTGTTTGAATCATCACAAAATAGTTTCAATTAAATAACAATAACACATTGTACTTTTCTGTGTTTATCTATTTGTTGTTTCTTCTTTTAAGCAATTCCACATCAAATCAACCAGTCACTCAACCTGACAATTTTGTATTTAATTGAAATTTTTACCATTATTCTTCCCTTCTAACCACAATCATATTTTTGTAAGATTCTTTAATGGCCCCGTTTTTGAAAAATTGAATTTTTGGAGTTAAAAAAAGATTTATTTCACCTGCGCCACGTTTCTTAATGCTCATTAACTTCTGTTATATTGGTGCTAGACTTATGTTTTTTGGCTCATTTTTACTTTCTCTCTATCTTACAGGTAGAGAAAGTATGGTGATCGTCAAAAAAGTCGAACTCGAGATTTTGATGAATCTTGACGTTTCATGACTCCCTGAATCTGAAAAAGTGGTTTTTGAATTTCCGTCTGTCTGTCTGTACCTCCAACTAGAGCCTAAACTATTTTACCGATTGAGCTAAAACTTGATATATAGGGTTTTCATAGGGTTGCCCCGAGGTGTTTTTGGAATTTTATATCTACCCCTAAAATTAAGGGTAGTTTACTGAAGGGCAAAAAGAGAAAAAGTCGATTTTCTCAAAATCAGCTCTAACAATTTTGATTAAATTTCATTTATAAACATAAATAAATATTCCAAACAAAATGGCTATTCTCAATACTTCGGCAAAATGGCTTTAAGTGCTCCGGTCTGATGCGTAAATTAACATTTTTTATAATATCTCCGAAACAATTTGAGATATGAAATTACTTAGCATTACAAATATGTATCTATATTTTTAATACAAATATTTTATTCGAAACATATTTTTATTAAATCAATGACTTTCAATCTATACGCAATTATATATATTTTTGTTTATATTATTAAAATTAAAGGTCAAATCTTCTGTCCTGTTTTCAAGTTTTATTACTTCCTACTAATTTGATTTTACCTTTACACAAGCAACAACAAATAGTCAAAAACTAGTATTCACTATAGTTAATATTGCACTTTCACATTCTTTCATTAGTCATTGATTCCTTAGATTTCTTTCTACTTCCCTTCATTCATCTCTAGTAATACAATTTTCATAAATTGAAACATGTAAAGCAGATCCCAGTTTCCAAGCTGTCAGCAAATGGTTCAAATACCATATTATTAAGCTCTTTAAAACATTAAACGGTTTGAAATGCTCTTAGGTGGACAAAGATGTGCCTCTTTTCTCATTGATTCTATATCAATGTATATTATTTTATTCGTGTTCTTATGTGGAGTGGTGATGATACAATGTACATTATTCCGTTCAGAAATCTTACGAATTTATAGAAAGAGAGAGAAAGTCTGTGCGGTGCGCCGTACCATTTATTTTCAGTTTGTTATGCGCTTCATTCTGATATATAGCGTGCCACACTTTTAACAATAACAAAATTTGTTTACTCTTCAAAAAAGTTTTTTTTGAAAAAATAATTGTGATAGTGTTTTTTGAAATTTTGAAAAAATAAATGTTATTTAGCTTTTAATAATCTATATAAACTGAACATTTCAAAATGGAATGTCTATGAAATCATGAGATTTGATGCTAGATATAACACAAGCTATGAATATTTTCAGTCTGGCTTTAATGTTGTCTTGGGACTCCACTCAAAACATATATAGTCTAAAATTTTCTTGGACAGTTTTAGCTAATATCACTCCATTAATAATTTGAAATACATTTTGCTATTATCAAGTTTAATTAAAATTATTAAAAATAAAAGAGTAGTGTTTCATATTCCTCCAAGTACAGGATTTTTTTTGAAATAAAGAGAAATAACATTAATCTATTAGAAATTATAAAAAAAATACACCACAGTTAAAAAACAGTAAAATTATAATTAACTTAGGTAAAAATAATAAAAAAAATAAAACGAAGTCTCAACTGTAGGAAGCAGTTGACTGGTTATCCAGCTGCATGTCTTAACAGAATTGTAAGGCCTACTCATGTCAGTACATGATTGCTCATCTATCTCCTCAGTTCACTTTCTGTTCAGAATTACTGGGAACAACAAGTGGTTCTTTGTGTTTGAAAGTGTTAATTTGGTTAAGTTTAATTTGATGATAAATTTAATGTTTTAATTCAGTTGCATTAAGTATTTCCAATTAAAAACTTTTTATTTGTTATAACTCAAACAAATTTTAATTTTTAGTTAACTTACTCAAATGCTTTTTCTCATCTTATGTGACTGGTGTGGTTTTATGTGTGATTTTTTTACATTTTGGATGACATTTAAATTAATTTAGGTATAAAAATCATTGATAGGACTGAGTGAAAATGGAAGAAGCAGAACCCTCTAAAAAAATTCTTCAATGTTTATTGCTGTAATTCTTTTAGTAAATCAGGTCATGATTTTTTTTTAACTTAAGAACTGTTAATACAATATTGTGAGTCATTCAAAATTAATAAGCGCTGGAGATAAGATTTGTGATACCTGTCGGAAGACTTTTCTTATTTTACCTATAATTGGGGGTAGCCTCACAAACCTCAGAAAATGAGGATGACAACAATGGTACAGAAATAACTGAAACGTCAACTCCACAAAAATAATAGGTCTTAGGTGCAGTCAACCGGAATTTGACTGTTCTCGGTGCAACTCCCATTTAAAAAAAAGTTTTTCAGGGAAGAAATATCATGAGGTAAAGTTAAAAAAAAGTTACTGAAGCTTTTAGAACAAAATTTTTAAATATAAGCCCAGAATTTGTAGAAGTTTGCGATACCAATACAAAAATGATAAATCAGCTTAAGGAAAAAAATTTAACTCCCCCACATACAAAAGCATGAAAATGCAAATTTTAACAGCCCTGACTAAAAGTTGGACATTAAAACAAATTGAAAATGAATTTGGTGTTTCAAATTTTATGACACGAAAAGCAAAAAAAAAAACTTGTCAAGGAAAAGGGTATAATGTCATCATTAGATTTGTAGCCAGGGAAAATGCTAGATCCTGACACTGTTGCATTAGTAAAATAATTTTATGAAAATGATGAAGTTAGCTGTCATATGCCTGGAAAGAAAGATTTCCAGAGTGTAAAATAGGATTTACAATGTTCTGTGAGCTTCATCCAAAGCACTGTGTCCTCGTAGGATCAAGTAGCACACATTCTGTACGTGTTTGTATGGTGCATCAAAAGGAAAAATTAATGATGGCTTATTGCAAAATGCCTGAAGAATGCAAATAAAAACATACAAAGTTTTGATATCTAATATTATTTGTTGAAAACCAACAACAAAGTGCTATTTTAGTGAATGTGATGATTGCTCGGGCAGTGATGAATTCAGATCTCATTTTGAAGATTGCTTTAAGCAAAATTGTATTGGGTATGTTACATTTAAACAATGGTTGCAGGTAAAGAACAGGACAACACTACCACTGGGTGTTGCAGATTTGTATCCATATTACTCTTTGAGTTTCATACTCTACTTGTGGCAGATCACACGTGACAAGTGGAATAATGAATTTCCAATCCATACCTTTAAAATTAAGTGTTAAAAGGATGTAGATTAATTTCATCGCTGTACCCTGAATATTTGTTTGAAGTGGGAGGGAGGGTGTTTAAAAGTGTTGGCTTATAGTGAAGTCTCCCAAAATGAAATGGTAAGGAACTTGTTTTAACAAAGGCCCATCTTGAAGTAATTTAAATTGTTTTAAAACATAATTGAGGTTCTAGGGTAGTGAATTGTGCAAGCCTGCATTGATAGAAATACTTATTAAGAATATTTTATATTTTTTCAAGTTATAATATTTGGCAGTGTGCTAGCTCATCTTTTACAAAAAAACTAATTCAAAATCATTGGTTCATATACTCCCAACCAGAGGAAAAACCTTTTAAAAGTAATGAAAATGATTTGCCTGGGAAACCTTGAATTATGTTGAAATTTTATTTTAGATTTAGAGTGGCCACCCTGTTGATCAAGATGGTCAAGGAGTATCAACGTTATACACTTCAACCATACTCCTACAGGTTGGCTTGACAATACATATTTTAAAAACTGTGCAGGAATTGCATTAATTCTACACACCATAAAGTATAAGAATCCTTATTAGGACACTTATAATCTCACCTATTATTGAATTAAATTATGGAACATGGAGATCCTCAAATAGTTTGGGAATTTACAAAAGAGCCCTTTATTTCGCTTTTGATTTAAGACTAATCATGTATCTAACAACCAAGAAATGGGCTCTTAAAAATAGGAATCAAAGTTCAATAAAATATGTTTATTAAAAACCTGCATCTTCGTCCCAAAGCTATTAATACTGCAGGTAACTGATTAGCAAAATAGTATTATTTATTACTTATTTTAAGATATAGTCACTTGAATTTACATAGTTTTGTTAAAAATATTTTTACCAGCCTTACTAAAGCTTTTTCTAAGTTCTTGTTATTTCCCAACATGATCACTAATGTCAAAAAAAAATAAGAAAAAAGGCACAGTTTCTAAAAGCGCCTAACATACAGTTATATACTTTTTTAATGAGCTTTCTTGGTTATAAATGATGTCTCAAATTATTACAAAAAACAAACAAATTAACACATCATTTAAATAACAACATAATTTAAGTTCTCGTATAAAAATGAATTAATTCCAAAACTTAAAAGTGAAACAGGGTAGGCTAATTTCATGTGGGTTCTATGCAATCCTTTCTTTTTTTGGAGAAGTCGCCCACACAATGATTATACTTATGGTTGGCCATCATTTTAGTTGCAGTTCAGCAAATATACAAACCTTTGGCACTTTAACCAAAGCTTTTAACAATAATAATAATGTTGTTTTCTTACATAATTTATTAGAGATAAGAAAAAACTTATATCTTGCTAAATTAAGTTACTATAATGGTTTATATTGTGTGTATAAGAATGTTTGTATTTTTATATGTGTAAAAATATGTTTTCAGATGGTGTAGTCCGAGCTAGTGCAGCTGGTTTCAATGAGCTGCGAAATGCAATATTTGCCAAAGTCGCTCACCATTCTATTAGAAGTATTGCAAAAAATGTGTTTTTCCATCTTCATAACCTAGATTTGGCTTTTCATCTAGGTCGCCAAACTGGTGCACTGTCTAAAGTGAGTTAACCTTTAAAGTTAAATAATGTACAAAATATGAAAAAGCCACCTATTTTATACCACTAATGTCAAATTATTTTTATATAATGTGCCAAAAAGTTTTTTTTATTTATAAAACAGTCCTTGCTCATTTACTTTTATACACTGCAGACTTATAAAGCTTAAGTCCTTTGTAGGGATGGCGGAGATCCAGAACCCTCTGGAAAATGTCGGGAACTCATCCATTCCTGAAAATCTGAAAATCGGGTGGGAAAGACCCTTTCCCAGCAAGGGTTTGGGCAGGAAATAAAGCCTACTCATTGTTCCAGTAGGTACTACTGGCTCAATCTCTATTGGAGACCATCTTCTTTGTTCTGCAACAAAGTGAGAGGGGGGAGGGAGTATTTTACTGCCTGTGGTGAGAAAAACAAGCTGGGAAGCTTGTTAGTCAATGTGCTCTGACCAACAATAGTTATTTGTTAGGTTCAACAAGCAAGAGAGTTAGAAAAGTTTAGAGAAGGACAGAGATATATTATACTCTACCATCTCTTAGGGCATATAAATGAGGGGGGAGGAAGTAGCTTGCCAAGGTCAACTATTTATGCGCCTAAGCCTGCCTGGTGTTAGCAACCAAACAAAGAGTGGAGATTACAGGGGTGTTAAACAAAAAACCTTTAGGGGGTAGCAATTCTAGAGAACATTAAAGGGGCTTTGAACAGAGAGAAGTTTCAAGGGGTTTCAAAAATAGAGAGTATTTAAAGGGTAACACACCTAGGGAATATTTAAGGGGTTTCATGTCCAAATTATATTCAAGGGGCTTATAACCTAGATCATATTTAAGGGCATAAAGAATAAGGACATAAAGAATATATTAGGTGTTTCAAACCTAGATAGCCTTCAAGAGATGTTAAAATAGAGAACATTTAAGATTTTAGAGGACATTTAAAAAGGGTAAAAAAAAATATATTTTTTGCACTCTTACAATAGTAGTTAAATATAAAACATTATTTAAAAAGAGATTAACTAATAAAAATATTGTACTAAAATTAACTATTCGATCTATTCAATATTTGTTCAAAATTTTGCTATTTGTATTATATTTAATAATGTCAAAGCTCTTACCAGTATTACTATATTAGTATAAAACCAATACATATTTTTAATCTAGAATTAATCTAAAACTTAATTTTTTATAATTTCTCGTTCTTGTCCCGTTCCTTATGTTTTGACTCATTTCCCGTCCCATTATCATCCTGATATAAAAAAAGTTATTCCCATCCATCCCTAGTCATTTGCCCTTAGATTAACTTCACAGAAAATAATTTGGCCTAGAATTAAGTTCAGCTAAAGTAAGTAGGCCTAAATTCATGTGAGCTAAAATAAATTTGGAATTTAATATTTCATCATTGGTAATACCATATAAAGTTAGTTAAATTAAACCTACTTGGCCAAAAGTCATTTAGTATAATGTATAGACCAAAAATACTCAGGGTATCTTTGTAAATCCACTATTGTTAGTTGTCTAATTTAAATAGAAATAGCACAGGTGATGCAAGTCATTGTGACGCATGATAGCGACCTATATTGTCAATAGTGATATTATAAAAAAAAATTAAATAGCTTGCCTTTAAAAGCTTTTATTGAAAAGTATTTTTCTAAGTTTTTTTTAAACTATATATAAACCAAAAATATAATCAAATAAAAAAAATTTACATGTCCCTATTATATACGGAATTTGGAAAGTAAGTACCGTTTGGCTATTAAAAAATATAGACAATTGGTTTTTACACAATTCTATTGCTACAATATTAAGTCATTTTTCCCAGTGTGGCACCACTTTCTGAATTTCTCAAAGACAGCCAATGTTGCATAGCTCTTTTAACATCGTCATTGGGTTTGTAGTGCTGACCAGCAAGGAAGGGCTTCAAATGTAGGAACAAGTGAAAGTTACTTGGTGCTCTGTCTGGGCTCTTGATCCGTTTGGTCCCGGCCAAATGACGTAATGAGCTCTTGGGTTTGACCAACAGGGTGTGGTCGAGCATTATCGTAAAGCAACACAACACTGCAATTGAGGATGCCTCGCCTTTGGTTTTGAGTTCACGTGACACAATTTTTTAAGGTATCACAATAGGATACAGCATTCATTGTTGTGCCCTGTGGCATGAAATCAACAAGCAAAACTCCCTTTCTTTTCTTAATAACGGTGGACATGAGCTTCCAGGTTGAAGTTATTTGTTTGAATTTTGGCTCTTTCAGAGATATCCATGGACTGCTATTTTGATTCTGGGATAATGTGAGACGCTCATGTCTCATTATAAGTGATGATGTTGCTTAGAATATAATCACCTTCATCACTGTATCGTGTGAGATAAGGCAAAGCACTGCCAAGTAGCTGGTTTTTGTGCACCCCAGAGATCATTTTTGGCACCCAGCATGAACATAACTTCTAATAATTTAAATAATCTGTCACAATTTCATACAGAACAGTTCTTGAAATTTTTGTAGATTCATAAGAAAGTGACGAAATCGTAAATTGTATGTTCTCACAAACTTTTACATTGATTTTTTGCACCTAAATCTTCATTAATTACACATAGACTCCCACTCTGTTGCTCATAATGCACGTTTACACGTCCTTCGTTAAATTCTCCAACCCATCTTGTCAACACTCCATCACTCATTGCAGTTTCACCTTAAACTTCACTAATCTGGCAAAGAATTTCGGTTGTTTTCCCCTTTCTTGCATTCAAAAAATTGATAAAAGACCTATTTCACTTGTCTTAAACATTTTAAATGTCAAAAACAAAATGTAAACAAACACTGCTTCTCCTGTAATGGTGTCTGGGGTAATCTAATGGATGAGGGAGCTCACCGCACATATACACAGCAATAACCGAAGTGCTCTCATGTCTATATTTGGAAACGGTACTTACTTTCTGAACATGCCTTGTACTTTATTGAGTCTTACTGACTCGCTCACAGGCTTAGCAAAAATCTAAGCTTGTATTATAAAAACTGAATGGCTGAAAATTCAAATACAGTTCAACCTACAGGCTCAACCAACATAAACATTATAAAAATTCAGGTATTTTAATATTTAACATTAGGTGTAGGATCCGCATCTGCAGGCAAGCATACTAAAACCCAATTCTTCCTCTTGTCTGGTTTACCAGTGAAAAGAAGGCGAGGGCTCAATTCCTGGCCGAGTGTACTGAGAGTGATTTTCCCAAAATCAATCCACACTCTTATCTTAATGCAAATGTGGGTATATCTCAGCCTTCCTCATTCCTAACCTATTAGTAACATTAAAAATGTATACAGTAGCCCCCGTAAGTATTAAGATATGATGAAATATTATATATATTTTATTGTGTATGTATATAT
>CABFVZ010000709.1:314970-327811 GCA_902151445.1 Timema monikensis | reverse complement strand
CGAACCCAAACGCTGCTACTGCACACACTAACTTCTTCACTACCCCTACCCTCCGCGAGCTTGGCGCGCCGCGTCACGGACTTCCCCGCTACTCTCTCTCTCTTTCTATCTTCCCCTCCAACCCTTTAACAACCTCCCCCTCCTTCACAAACCACCGGCGCCGACGTTAGCATCGACGCCGCCACCCTATCTCGCGGTCAAAATAAAAGCTACACCAACACTTACGGATGGTATGCAAGAATGAGGTTAAGTGTGTTTGTCTGAGTATCTATGTAGTGCTACACATACATTTGTTTATGGAAAGAGCGTTTTAGAAAATATAAACATATAAATTTTTTTTTTTTGAAAAAATTTTGAAATTTTTTTCTATTTGATGAGTGTTTTTTTAACACCGCGTCTTATTACCCCTTAGGGTTAAAAGCATATGTACTAATTACACTATTTTTTAAGGGTTGAGGAATGTTGAATTATTAGAAAGTGTACCAGAATTTGCGTGGAAGGATAATGGAAAACCATGTATGAAACACCCCCTCCCAAGTACACTCGTCCAGGATTCAAGCCCTGATCTCCCCGTCATAGGTAATCTAGTCTATTGCAAGAGTGACGCCCTAGACCATGCTGCCATTTGAACATTGTTACATTAATGTGAAAAACCAAAGTGCCAAATTAATGTGGAAAACAACCTTCAAGTTTATTTATCCCTCATAGATTCAAACCCCGTTCTCTCCCATTGATGGCGAGCAGATGTAATGTGAGACGGGGTAATATAGGCCTATGAAGCTCAGTTCTTAGTGTCTAGCTCAGGGGTCGGCAACCCATGGCATGTATGCCAAGAGTGGCACGATTTTCAAATGTCACGCTGAGTGATTTGAATAAAAATAATATAAAAAACTTTTCTTTTGACTAAAACCATTTATGTGAGTAATAATTTTAATAACGTGTTTTATCTTTCAATTGTTTTGTTTCAAAATTTCAAAATAATGTCTTCAGAACTTAAATTTTGTGAAACACATTGGTAACGTTTGTATTTATTCTTATTTATACTAAAATATTAAATATTCAATAAACAGTAGCTATTTAATGTATTTGATTTAGAAACATGTTGTTACATTTACATTTTACAAGATAAACATAAAGTTGTTTTAATATTAGCACCACGTCTTACTACCCGTTCAGGTTATACGCACTAACACTAATGTGTAATGGTAGGGTGATTGTGAGATGAAATGGAGGACCTACAGTTTAACGTGGAATCCGAACCATGGTGGAGGTCCGGCATTCCCCACATTCACAAGTTGTGATTAATACATGTCTTGTCAGAGGTGAAGGAAGAGTTTGTCAATCAGATAAATCTGTGTCGGGACCGAGGATTGAATCCCGGAGCCCAGCACACAAGTCCGACACCTTACCACTAGACCATCAGGTCACCCTTGTTTCAATAGTTGGGCTAGTTAACTAGTATACAAATATAAACGATTTGGTTGGGCTTGGGTTGGTTGGCACGCTGAGCGACTTTGCAATGTAACTTCGCCACAACAATAATACTAAATGGTTGCCGATCACTGGTTTAGCTAATAGTTTTTAAAATGTTGAGCCCTATTTCCCTTTGATTATGATAAATATAATATTCTAACTTTTAATAACTTTCATTTGGATCAATTAGTCTAATAAATTATTTTCTATTCCTTTAGTATAGTTATGTTATAATAAAGTTTTTACGTTCATATCCATACTCGGACTTTATTATTTTTAGAGTTCATTTTCATCCAGGATTTATTAACACTGTATCTTTTTTGATCCTATATTACAAATGTTTCTTTCTTTTGAATTCTATTTTTATCGATTTGATTAATTATTGTTCCTTACAACAACTCATTATGTTTTTCAATAATTTTTTTTAGTACATAAAACAGAAAGCACATAGAATAACTGAGTAAACACAAGCCCCGAAGGGCTCTCGAAAACTAACAATACATAGGAATAATACATAAAACATTAACGATATGATATGGCGCACTGGTGGGCTGAATATTTACTATCTCTGGGATACGGGCAGAAAAATGTTAGAAAAACCCGTCTCACCACTCATACATGATCGACAGAGACCTTAAAATATATACAGTGGTATAGAAAAGGAGTAAGAGAGAAGAAACCGTAGAAAAACAAAAACCAGTTATGGAAGAACAAAAGGAAAATACAGCTTAAATGATCCCGGTCGAACGAGCCGTCGGGGTCGGTCGGAGTAAATAATATTAACACACCAGGACAATTCCATACGTAACCCTGGTGTGAAAATGAAAATAAACTTTCCCGGTGAGCAATTTCTGCCCATCTGGCGTTACAGGATTGAAGGGGGGATAAATAAACATTATCTGTGAACTAGGAATTAATATTGCTGCCCACTCCTCGTGGACAGACTACGAAATGTGAATTGCATACTAATCGCAGTAAGTGCAGTCCTAGATGGAGTGTATATATTAAAACTAGCAAAAATAGATAGGGAAGACAGGAGGACACATTAATGTACAAAAAGGAACTTTCCCACCCCTAACCTCCTGACGGTACACTTCGGCCCGCCAGGGCGCCATATTATGTCTTTTTGAAATTATGTTACATGTTCAATGTGGTGTCTGTTCTCGAGAGCTCTTCGGGGCTGGTGTCCTCTGTTAGGTCCTTAATGTTTCTCGTGTATTATTCATGTTTATTGATAAATGTTTAAAAAATTAAATAAACACTTACAAACTAAACTGGAACAGGGCACTGAATTGCCATACCCCCTCCCCCCCTCGGTTCGACTAGCTGGGGCAAAGGAAAGGTGGTAGTCCAGTCGAGTGAGACTCCGGGGTCTGTTTTGGTGAAGAATAGTACTCCACTAGGGTTATCATTATATTTTCATACGTAACCCTGGTGGGAAAAATTAATAAAGTTTTGCCATTGGGCTTTCTCTGCCAATCTGCCACTAATATATCTATGGGAGGGGGGGGGGTATGTTTATACTTTGATTGGGGNGAGTGAGACTCCGGGGTCTGTTTTGGTGAAGAATAGTACTCCACTAGGGTTATCATTATATTTTCATACGTAACCCTGGTGGGAAAAATTAATAAAGTTTTGCCATTGGGCTTTCTCTGCCAATCTGCCACTAATATATCTATGGGAGGGGGGGGGGTATGTTTATACTTTGATTGGGGAGATGAGAATTTTAATTATTAATCACAAGATGTAAGGCTAAGATAAGGCCCGTCAAGGCGCTACATGTTTTCTTTTTTAATGTAATTATAATGTCCAGTGTCGATCAATTAATGAAAGCCCTTTGAGGACTGGTGCTGTTTATTTTTATTCTCTGTATTCAATGTTTTACATTTAAAACTGTGTTGTGTTACAACAAAAACAAAATCCATATAAACAAGGCAACAAACTATTTCAACTTTTCCTCTCTCAAGCACCCACTAGCTATTCGGGTGGCTCTCTCCTCCTCTCTCCAGCACCCACGAACCATTCGAGTCTCTCTTCCCCCTCCCAATGAACTCAACAACACCCTCCACGTGGAGACCAAGAGATACCAAAGGAAACAAAGACTCAGAGCAGCTCAGTACGCCGCCTTCCGCGATTTCTGGAGCCCTCGAACCAACGGACCAGTAGTAGACTTCGCCAGCAGAACACCGTCACAACCCCCTCACACACTATCTCCGTACCCCCAACAGAAGACCTACCCACACAAGCCTCACGCCCCATACAAACTTGATCATTCATTACCCCTTGCCCCCTCGACCTTACCAAGGGATGGATTACTCCCAACTCCTCCGGCCAGACCCACGAAGGAATCACAGCAGGTTCTTGAATGACCCCACGCTACAGGCCAAACTCCTGGCCTTAGGACCCTTGTCCACGACAAGAATTTTCGTCGGAACGGTAAATAAACTGGCCGGTTGAAAAAAAAAGTGTGGCTCTGTACATGGAGGTCTGGCCGAGTCTATGCTCGGTTGCATACATAAACTTTTCAAAAATGGATACCCAAGATATATGTAATATTATTGCATTATATATAATAATAAAAAAAAAAACAGCGTTGGCTTAGAAGATATTGGGTGAATCCATTGCTGCAAGAAATATTTAAGTTTGGTGCATTTAACACACTGTTCGAAAAACTAATAGAAGACGAAGCAAAATATTTTAATTATTTTATAATGTCAAAAGAAACATTTGACAAGTTATTAAGAATGTTATACAAAAATTTAAAACATGAAGATACCAAATTGCGAAACTCAATATCTCCTGCTGAAAGGCTGGTGGTGACACTGAGTCGAGTACCTATTTCTAAAAGTTATTTGCTTGGCAATATTTATTTGTTTTACAATATTGAAACCCATAATACATCAAATGGGAAATCAATCTTAGTTATTTATTAAACTTTTTGGTTCAGTCACATTTTTTAAAAGTATTCTTAAGACATAGCACACACAAAACACACTTTTCTAGTATTCTTTAGAAAAATCATAATTCCCTGAAACATTGGATAAGGTAGACACAGGACTATTATAAGATTTAATACACAACTCTTCATTGTACGCAGAAATGGTACTAGTAGAGGCTTGTAAGTGTTCGACAGTGGAATAAACTGGCAGGCGATGCTCTTGATTTATCCTTGATGTTTGTGGTAATAATGGACCTCCATCTGTTTGTTATCCACGTGGTGTATGATACTGGTGCCAGGACACTTGAGAGTATTGGGGATGAGTTTGATTATTCTGATTTTTTGACTTAATAGTATTAATCAATTTCATCACTTTGTAATGAAAGTCAACGATATCTTTGTCATTAAATTTGTCTTCAGTTGGCGCAATGCCCTTATAAAAATTCATTATTCTGCTTTGGCCCTGTTCAATTGAAGCGTCTATGAGTCATCTTTTTTTTATCTAATTCATTGAAAGATTTTTTTAAGGTTGTTCCTAATAGTTATTATTTTTTCCCTCTTGTGTCTCGTGTTGGGGGTCAGCAATGGCAGAATTATCGGGAATATTTGAAGAAGTCGGTCGATGAGTTGCTATTTTTTTGTAAGAAATTGTAGTTCCTCATAAAACATGTATTTGCGCATTTTCTTTGCTCCAGCACTGGATTTTTGTTCATTTTATTTATTGTAGCATTTCATCCAGCTGTCCCTAATTTTCGCCCTATTTTTCATTACCAATTTTCCTGAAATTTAATAAAAAAACTTTTTTTTTTCAGATACTTAGCAACAGAAAATACTTTCTCAGACCTCCATTATAGCTTCAGACTGGGAATAAAAACAATTAGTAGACTTGTACGTGATATCTGCATGAACATATGGTTATTATTACATGAAGAATAAATGCCAACTCCGACTGTCAATAAATGGGTGGATATAGCACGTCATTTTGAGTGTATGGCAAATTTTCTGAATTGTATAGGGGCCGTTGGCGGCAAGCTAATCGGAATTATCAAACCAGAAGAGAGTGGTTCAATTTTTTTAGTTATAAAGGTTACTATTCGTTCGTTCTAATGGTGGTAGTTGATGCAAATTATAGTTTCATTTTGGTGGATGTTGGTGCTTACGGGAAAGATAGCGATTCAAGTGTGTTTAAAGAAACTTCGTTATGGAAAAAACTGCAAGAAAACACACTAAACATTCTACCTCCAAGGGCACCACCAGACATTGAAGAGGAATTGCCAAATGTATTAATAGGTGATGAAGCTTTAGCATTGCGTAATAATTTACTTCGTTCCTATGGCGGTAGAGAACTAGACCCAACTAAGCTTTTGGAATAATGAGTAATAAATGGAGGATTTTTCACTGTCTATTAAATTTCTCCATAGATTTTGCGACTAACATAGTGAAGGCATGTTGTGTTCTTCAAAAATTTCATTCATAAAGAAGAAGGAATTAATAAAATTTTAGCCGATACGATCATAGATTTGGATTCAGAACTAAGAGAACTCCCTCACTCACAAGCAGTACGAGGCGGTTTATCAGCGAATGATAACAGACAAAAATTTGCTAACTACTTCGTTTCTGAATCTGGAAAAATTTCATGGCAGAATCGGTTTGCTTAGTATCTTATATAACTAAAAAAAAATTTAATGTGAAAACTACATACCTGTGTCGTATTTTTCCTTGTCCGATAATCTCTCGAAATCTTCTTTTGTCTCTCTACATACGTCCTTCCAAGCTTCAAAACTAAGTCGTTTGTCTTTGTACTGATCAATTGTTTTATCCCACAGGACTGGTCTTTCCTCAACCAGCGTTATTAATAATTCTGAGTCAATATTAAATTCTAGACTCATTTTTACAAAACATAAATAGATCTGAGAAACACGAGAAAACACTACGCTATATTCAAAGCCCAACAATTTACTGATGGTGAGATTGCCGGTTCGTGGGCAGATGCGTATATAAAATAATGTATTACTATTAATCCGGTAAATTTGCCGGGAAGGTGGATGGCGAAAATTCTTGTCGTGGACAAGGAGCCTTAGCATTCGACAGTACACCTCCTCCTCCCCCTCAGCTCCTTCGCAACGCCGCACCTTCAGACCAAAGAACCAGTCCACACACAAAACTTTCCCCCAGCTCACACCACGTTCTCCCACCAAGCCTTCGGAAATATCATCACGCGCCCCACTGCTCTCCTCCCAGAACCTACATCCCAACGAGCGAAATTAATCCCAAATAAACTAAACAGCAATCCCTCCCTTTCCGAAACCGTAACAAGATGGCACCCTACAAGATGGCGTAACAATTACACTTATGATTTTAGGGATGTGTAAATTTATATTCTTAGGAAGTGTAGCCGCATTTATGTGGGGAGAGAGAGGGAGAGAGTGAGAGATATGCCGGGATCACGATCAACTTAACGTTAACTTAACTTAACGTAACGTTCACTTAAAGTTAACTTAACTTATTTGTGATCACGATTCACTTAACTTAACTTAACAACTCGAGCCAAACATCTTCATTCTTGAGTATGATCCGTGGTTTTATATTATTTGTAAAGTGATGATCTGTGAATGTTTACGGTTTTCAATCAATATAATAAATATCTATTATTAAACTTTTTTTTATAAATTTAGTTCCCTATTTTAGTTTAATTATTTTGTTTCAATGTCTGCTCACTATAACTTACGCTAAAGAGTAAACATTGGTCATAATACCAACAAATGAATTACTAAATAGCCCTTTTGACGTCACTCGCATAATGATTGGCTGGCTAGATCACGTGATACCCTTCAAGTAACGTAAAGTAAAGTAAAAGACCTCCCAAGACATCTTTTACGTTAAGCTAACTGCAAGTCAACGTTAAGTTAAGTGCATCGTGATCGCTTCCATTTAAACACACGAGGAGGTCCTTTACGTTATGTTACGTTAAGTTACGTTAAGTTAACGTTAAGTTGATCGTGATCTCGGCATTAGAGAGAGAGAGAGAGTGGAAAACTATTTTAGAAAAACCACCCTAAGTACACCCGATCGAGATTCAAACCACGATCTCCTGTCATCGGCATTCTAATCTACTGCGAGAGTAGCGCCTTAGACCATACGGCCACTTATAAATCAAATGGAAATTATAATCATAAATCAAGTAAAGTGACAGTTTTTTTTGAATGATTACCTGAAGAAGACTGATGAGTAGAAGTCACCAAAGTAAGTGCACACCGGATAGTCAGACCATTATGAAACAAAACTGTTTTATCCACTTCGGTTCCGCAACGTCTAAGGCAGGGCTGTCCAACTTTAAGTTATCTAAAGGCCTCATTTCATATTCATAGATAGGGTGGAAATTAGGCCTATACAGTATAAGTTTTTTTTTAATTTATACTATTGCCAGATTTCAGTACTCTCTTTTTTTTCAGGGTACGGTATTTTCAATTTCCGGATAAATTAAACAGACGAATGTTAAATGATGTGCCTATATACTAATAACCTATATATTACATTGAAAGTATTATAATAATTGATATACAGTACAGTACAGTAAGCAATACATTTTAATAAATTCTACAAACTTTAAGTACGATCATGTTCAAGGGACTCCTGAATGACGTTACTTTTTTTTTAAACTTTTCTAACGCATTCCGTATGGGGTTTGCGGGCAGGCCTGGTCTAAGGCATCACTCTCGCAACAGACCGGACTGCCGAAGACTTGGAGAAAGGGGTTCGATTCCCGGTCATGTGTATTGAGAGTGGTCTAAACTAAACTGTTTTCACCCTCCATCCACGCAAATCCATGTACACTTCTTCAAAATCCAACCACTTTCCTCATCCCTAACTCATTAGTGTAATTAGTACAATGAGTAGTAAGAAGTGGTGGTGCTAAAAATACTGTTTTATTTTGGCCAAACACTTTTTGCTACTTTGTTACCCCCATTTCTCTCGCTATTTCATCCAAAAACGTATCCATTACATTTATATTGTGGTGCTCTTCTAGGAATAAATGTATAAAAAATATGGTTCAGCTCCAATAATTATAACGAGCTTTTCAAGCAACCGATTACATCTTGAACTAAAATCGCTGTCAATAAACAGTAAAGTCGACCTTGGTGATCTTGAGGTTAAGTGCTTGCCTCAGGACTCAATGCTTTGCAGGTTCAAACCCAGCTAAGGTCGACATAATTTTATTGAGCGATTAAAATTCGTGGCATAACTTCCTTCGGAGGGGACGTAAAGCCGTCGGTGCCATGTCGATGGTGGTATGTAAAATAAACCTGGAAGGTATGTGAAAATTCCTTTCCGGCAAAATTGTTAGGCTCTTTCGCTCTCACTCATAGAAATTCTCGTGTTCTGATATAATCAGTCGGTTCAGAAAGTGCATGTTAAATACCTAAAATAAAATAAAAAGTGAAACCACTTAAGACTGGGGTTTGGAACAACCGTAATAGAAACAAATATCTATAAATAAGTCAAGAAACAGTATTTAACCGTCAGGGATGAAATAAAAATCTTCATTATGGTTTAAAATATTTTTAATTTTCGCGTCTAGTCATCAAGAATACATCAGAAAAAATGGCCTGAATCATGGAAAATTAAAAGAGCCCGATTACTTCAAACTTTCTATAAAAATAATAGTGTTCACTTAGCCTTGCAGGTATATTGTGAAAGGAAAAAAATAAATAAAAAAGAACATACATGCGTGTTCATGACGTCAAGTTCTTGTCAAGATCGAACCCGAGGCCCCAACAGACTCGAATGTGAACATCCACCGATAGATCACGTTGTAAAAGTCGGGTACCATTTAAATAACCAAATTTAAGAGTTTTTATTATTATTATTATTATTATTATTATTATTATTATTATTATTATTATTATTATTATTATTATTATTATTGTTATTATTATTATTATTATTATTATTATTATTATTATTATTATTATTATTATTATTATTATTATTATTATTATTATTATTATTATTATTATTATTATTATTATTAGCACCACGTCTTACTACTAGTTCGGGTTATACGCACTTACACTAATATGTAATGGTAGGGTGATTGTGAGATTAAATGGAGGGCCTACAGTTTAACGTGGAATCCGAACCACGGTGATTATAATGTTGAATATTAACAATTCGAAATCTTCTCGATTACTTCAAAGTTGGTGGAAGTAATAGTCCCACAGAAGTTTGAGTTATTTCGGGAAGTCAAACCTTTGTGTAGTTTATTTTGATCAGGATTGATATTTGAATTTAAATTTAATCTTAAAATCTAATTATTTAGTCGGAATTCACAAGGGTGATTCAGGCGCTTTGTTAACCGTGTAGAGGAGCTCTTTAAGCTCTTTAATAATATAACAAGGATTCAGAGGTTTAATGATTTAATCTTTTTGTTTAGTCTGACGTCACCAGGGTGATTCAGCCGCTTTTTTTTAACCAGGCGCTTTGTTATTATATTAAAGATTTTTTATTATTATTGGATTTCTTCAAGACTAAATTGTATAAATAAATAATTTATGATATAACTCTTTTGTCTCAAACGTAGTCTTCTTCAAGGACTACTATAACTTTGAGATTGTGAAATATATCCTCAAATGTACTGCGCAGCGCAGTCTCTGCCAAATTTATATGTTTTTTTTAACACCACTCAGTACGCCTTGTGAGGCCATGTATTATTTGTTTACCTCTGTTATCTTACTTTAAATAAATAATCAAATTTTTTCTTAAACTTGCAAATGTTCCTATTTTTTGTTACATTAAATTTCTTATTGATTCCGCCCACTCTCTTCCCGGCTATTTTGGCCTCTATTGGTTAGAGTTGGAGGTGGTAAACGGTATACGGTGTAATAATATTGCATGTCTGGGGTACATCATTCGTAGCCCAGTTTGAGGAAAGATTATCCAGTACTAATGTACCGTTGTCCAGGGGACGCCCGAATGTACTAATCGTACATCCTTTCTGTGGAGGCTCTTTCCATGTCCTGATGAGATGGTGAGTATGATGGTGAGGGTAGGTATGAGGATGGTAGTGATAATGAGGGGGTATAACCAGTGGAAACACAACATAACTTTAATCTAATCAACCAAACCCTGGTGAGCGTTTGGATATTTCCCGTTTCGGGAAAAATACCAAAGGTATCAGCTGGGAATCGAACCCGGTAACTGTAGGCTCGTAGCCAGGTGCGCTGACCACTACAGGGCTGAACAGTTTTGCTGTGAAATATAACTACAGTAGTATCTATGGATGTATTGTAACGCGGGCCTGCGCAACCTGAGAAGTCACAGGCTGTTCACATGTCACCGTGTGAACCGTGAGCTATTTCCAGGATATTGGGGTATGTTGTGGATTAAACAAGATTAAAAATGCACACGGAGTATTCAAGGTTTTGGTTATTAACGATAAAACAACACATACACTGATAGGATGAAACTAACTACAACCAAACATGTTACTGAATTAAATAAAAAGAGCAATAATCAGGTCTGTAAGTTAAGGCCCTTGACCTTGTCAAGTGCAAGTTTAAAACCTATTTTGTGAGAGGGTGGGTGGGAGGGTGAAAGGCATGGTATGGCTTTACAACTAACCAAAGTATCCTTCTGCGCTAACAAGAACAGGTGGATCGTGGAAACCGTAGATGGCGCTAGCTACCGGACAGGTATTGCAGAAACATCATACGTTTGGAAATATCAGTGTTCTTTAGAACGAGTGAAATTTTTATGTTGATATTTTCAACACCTCCTCTAAGATAATGTATAGATGTTTATTAATTGTTACATTTTCAGATTTTTTGTTACTAAGTCAGCAGTTTTCTAATTAAAATATGTCAATTTTATCTATATTTGATCACAATTAAAATTATAGAGAAGGCGTGTATATAAAAAGTATAACTTAATCAACATCCTTCCATTCTTGAACAAACCGTTTCCGAAAAGAAAATTGCAAAACAATAAAAATTATTGAAGAAAACCGTTTGTTCCTATGGCTCTACATTTCCACGCCAAATGAAAAGGGCCAATAGCCTTAACAAGAGAGTGAGAACATATAAATGCAATTCAATTAAATAAACAAATTAATAAATAACAAACATATAGTACCTATTCAAATATTTAAGACAGTCATAAAAATGTTCATTACTAACCGAGTTCACAATAACAATCAATATCTACGCCACCCATGTAATTCACTTAAGTCGCCACTTGTCCCCGCGCACGACACCTTGCGCTGACCCACGTTACACGAAGGATGGATTACCTTAGCCACTTCCGGGCATGCTATCCCACTCACTAAACACGCCGGCCCACTCCTGGGCACGCTATCTCATTCGCTGGACACGCTGGCCCACTCCCGGACATGCTAGCCCACTCACCAGACACGCCGACTCACTCCCTGGCACACTATCCCACACAGTAGACACACCAACCCACTCTTTGGCACGTTATCCCAATCACTAGACACGTTGGCCCACTCTCGAGCACACTATCCCACTCCCGGACGCGCTGGTCTACTCACTTCACTATCAACGACTCGAACTGTAAATCTCTGACTATCACTGACAGTGTATGTATATATATATGGGTCACAGCTAAGAGTTTGGATTCCTCTATTTCTAGAAAACTGTATTAGACAGAAAACGAACCCAAACTATTCAAAAAGGTGTCTTCTTTCTCTCAATTAAGCTCTCCTCTTTGTCCCCTATAATCCTCCTGGCACTGAAGCTGGCCGCATATTTGCTAAACAGGGATGGAGACAAATAGAGAGCGCATACAAATGACAAGAGTTCAGAGCCCGCCCTGCGAGCAGTCGGACAACTAATCTTGTTACACTATGTTAAGGTGGTAGTGTGGGGAGCACGAGAAAAGGTAAGTGTTTTTGAAGTTTTTATAGCGAAACTTTTTTTGGGGGGACAAAATTAATCAAATATTTCACCAGTAGAAAAATATAGTTTAACTTTCTTCACGTGTTGATATTAACAGTTGTTGAATTTCTGTCATGAGCATAGCGGTATTAAAAGACAAAACTTTTAAATGAAGAGGAAAAGTTGTACAATTCCCCAGGACAATCTTTACAGATATTCAACAACTGTTGAGTTAACTATGTGAAGAAAACTAAACTCTATGTTTCTACTGGAAATATATATATATATAAAAAATCTGATAGAAAAACTGATAAACACTGACCCTTTTTTGCTTCTCCCACACTCCCATTTAAGGGCAGTCATATATATATATATATATATATACATATATATATACATATAAAATTCTGGACCTATTGGAACCTGAAAGTCCACCCCTGATAGGGAGCCTAATAAACGAGTGCACAGGTAAAAATTTCCCACCCCAAGTTGTTTTTCTCCTCTCTCACCGTAGCAATCGCGCGCCCCCCCCCCCCCC
>CABFVZ010000709.1:297326-314906 GCA_902151445.1 Timema monikensis | reverse complement strand
CCAACCAACTCAAGGGGCCCTATGTGGCCGCACCGTTTGCACACCCCTCAGGGCAGCCTTGTTAGTAAGACGCGGATTCCGGTACTCTTCCACCTCTCTCGTGTGGAGGGGTATTACGGATGAGAAAGGTACATTTTAGAGGAAATGCATTTTAATTTGCAAGGAAGAAGATTGTTAAGCCATTTAAAAAAAAACAATGTACTTGTACACATGACTAGGATTCGAACCCCAATCTTCCCATCAACGGCAGTCCAATCTAGTGTAAGAGTGGCGCCTTGGACCATGCAACCACAGAAGTGGTTTTTATTGATGTTATTTTATAACTATTTATACTATCTATCAAAATTTAAAGCTTTAGATCACGTGATTGGACGCATGAATACGTGAATGTAATAGTAATACTTAGTACCATGTCTTACTACCCGTTTGGGTTATACGCTTAGGTACTAATTACGATAATGTGTTAGGGATGCAAAAGGTTGAATCAGATAATTTGCACCCGCATTTGCACGGAGTGAAAGTGAAATATAATTTATTAAAAACTTCCCCCAGTGCATCTGACCGGGATCGAACCGCGATCTCCCTCTCATCGGCAGTCTAGTCTATTGCAAGAGTAGCGCGTTGGACAGTGCGGCCACCGAAGCGGGTGTTTATTATTACTTATATTACTACCAATAATTATTATTATTATTACTATCCATTTAATCAGTTGAAATTAATCTACAGAAATAATTGAAAATTTTCCGGAAAAAATATAGAGAAAATTTTCCAACACGGAAAATGTTCCCTATCTCTACCCCACCCTCGGCAGTCGAACTCAACACTAAACCAGCGCGTTAGTTAACTACGGTAAAGAAGTGGGTCACGTGAAAGTAGATCTACTATGGATCTCATCGCTGAGGTAACTGCTGGTTACTATTGGGTAACAGCGTTGTCATTCTCTCATTTTGGTGTGGTCAATCTCCCCTCAAATATAATACAAGTTTCGCAACACTGATTAGTCGAAGTTACTAGTAGTTCCCTCTTCACCCCAGTATACCACTTTCCTACACCGGGACACAACTGAGAAAGCAAGGAGATTTGCCAACAGTTAACTAAAAAATAGCGATGATAAAGTTTTTCTCAATAGACCTTTAATTCCTTCAGCAATGATATTGGGTGTAGTAACTATGTTGTCAGATAAATTCTTTCCCTAATGAAAATTGGACTGTATACATTTTTTTCTAACAAAGAAAAAACGGTTGTTTGCCGACAGCTCCCGCCCTATTTCGGATTCACTTATGTAGTGCTTCGAATGTATCACAGATTGCTCTGCACCAGCTTCTTAGAAGCAATAACCTAGTTCCTTCGACCACCGCAGCGCCAGAGGCCAAAAGACGTTGGTTGAAACAGTTCGAAGGAAACCAGTGGAATAGTCTCGCTAAGCTATTCTAAGAAGTATGAGCTTAGTCAGTAAATCCGTCTTCGTGGGAGGGGGGAGGGGAGAAGAGGTGATTTTTACCTATCTAAAAATTACCCAGGAGGGGCAGAGTGACGACAATTTTACCCCCCCCCCTCCTTAAAAAAAAGATTTCTTCCCCTCTTCATTTTATTCATGTGTGCAACAATTTGTAGACAAATATGTTACAAGATACAAGTGTTTATTGGTTTTTAATAATAGTTTACATTTAAAACAGTTTTTATAATCATCCTAATAAGTGGCGTAACCCTTGGAAGTTGCCTGGTTCGCACATAGATACCGTTAGTGTACGTTCGCGAGCAGCACAATCTCCAAGTGGCCAAAATCGAACGCTGCTATCGACTACTATCGTGGTATCGACTAAGCAGTCGATACTCGATAATATTAGTTTAACATCACCCCGAGCGCTGAAGTCGCTGTTCAAATTACCACTAATGAGAGTTTCTTATTTATTCCACCTTCTATTGTCTATGTAGTTCAGTGTCTGAGTCGGTCCTGTTTCAGTTATGTCGTTGTTGTGTCGCTATTAATAGCATAAATAGATTATCAGTACGTTTATTTATACATCGGTAGTTATAATTATCAAATTCCCGAAACAATGACCAAATTTGCTATAGGAAGTAAGATAAAGAAAGTTGAGGAAGGTTAACATTCCGAAAATGGCGACAGTTACCAGTTAATCATGCCCCTACCCATCAAATTATTTGAAGTCGGCGCCACTGAGCGTAGCTCCCTTGGCCAAAGATAAAAAAAAAACACATCGTGGACCGTGAGTAGAGCCCAAACATTATATTGTAGATTCACATTAGACTTGGGTAGCCCTTGACGGGGAGGTCGTAGATTGGATCCCGTTCGGGCGTATTTATGGTAATTTTTCATAAAGGGTTTTCCGCTCTTCTTACACATAAATGTGGGTACATTTCCTGTAGATTATATCTAACTCATTCCTTTCTCACTAATGTAAATATGTGGATATCCCAGACGGGGTAGTAAGATGCTGTGCACAAAAAGAAAAGAATTGATGAATTTATATTATATTATTACAGTATAATTTGGATAATGGATAATTCAAAAAATGTGATAGTTAGAACCCACCACGATTCCCCATGAAATTCTATTTAAATCAATGGTTGTTAAAACTAACATTTAATTCTAATTTTAGAAGGAAATATTTGGATAGTATTTATTATAGTAGACTTATTATTCTAAGCCCGTAGATCGTAAACTTTTCTAATTTGTACTCATTTCAAACGTATCTTAACGATCTTTATTAACCTACCCCAAAGTCAAATAAAGTTGTAGTTAGCCTATTGGCACATAGTAAATGAAAATGGGGGCAATTATACACTGGTGTCGAGCGGGTTGCCTAATATAGGGGACGTGTTAGCTCGGCTTTCATCAATTCTGATTTAAGTCTGCAATTTTCCTATGCTAGTTTTTCCAAGGTCTTATACGTTGTGTTTACATTTTTCTTATTTTTTATTTATGTATTAATTGCGTTTTTTTTAAATTGGGTCAGTTTTTTATTCAAACCATATATTTTCCAGTACCGGCTTGCTAGGCCTGTCATAGCTTCATATGCCTTATAATCTAACTTAATATTAGGACTTATTTATCACTGTGAAAGGGCAAAAACACATTTCAACAATGATTCATTTTTCAGCCAAGCCAGGAATCAAACTCGATATCCTTATCTCAGTAGACATACATTCTACCGACTGAGCTAAGGTGTCGGATAATGTATTACGTATGTGTGTTTTATATGGCATATTTAAAATATGTATGTGATTATATGTGACATATTTTGAGATTATTGAATTTTTCTCTACCAGCTGCCTAAATAATCATAAAAATGGTTGATTCAAATTTTGGATATTTCGAGTGTTTTTAAAAATATCTCTTGGACTTCTAATTAAAAAAGTTCTACTGTATTATTATTTTATCATTAGTGATGTTACAGTAGCTATAAAAAGCTGAGAACTGCAGATCATATGTCCTGACGTATGAATATATAAAATCAGTTCTAGTAACATTTGAAGCTATCAGTTACCATACCTTCTAAAGTTTTCTTACTACCCACATTATCGCTCTGTAACCTGTACCCATTAATCTTCATGTGAACAATTGGTACAAATTATGATTAATTTTATTAAAAGGTCAAATAACTCCACTGTCAATTTTTTTTTTGTTACTGTGTCCTACTACCCGTTCGGGCCATACACATTTGAACTAATCACTCTAATATATTAGGGATGAGGAAGGTTGAATTTTAGAGAAAGTGCGTTTGCGTAGAAGGTGAGTGGAAAAATATGTATTATAAACCATCCATAGTACACCTAATCGGGATTTGAGCGACAATCTCTCCGTCATCGTCAGTGCAGTTTTTTGTGAGAGTGATGCCTTGGACCATTAAACCACCGAAGTGGTTCAATATTTATAAATATATATATATACATGTATATTTTAGCAATTTTGTTTTCATTCACCGTCAGGGTTAAAACCTTTTATATTATTTAATCCGATGTTTCAATTATGAGGATGTTAATTAATTTTAGGAAGGAAGAATAGCCGCATTTGCATGGATGAAGTGGGGAAAATTTATTTATAGGAAACAACCTCTGTAAATCCCACCGGAGTTCGAACCTACCCTTCCCCCGTTACCGCCAAACTTAGACTAACTGAGCTTGACATTTAAACACCACGTTCCAACCATTCAAATTGTTTAAGTGACAACTGAAGCAATACCAAGTAAAACATTTATTGCAACAGGGGTATTTATATTTAAATTTAGACATGTATAATCCTTATTGTATATGACAACACATCGCCATCTTACATTAAACAAAACTGTCCATCCTCCAGATTTTTCAATTTCCTTTTCATTCCAATTAATCTTGATCCCCTGTAGATCCATGTATGGATTTGATTAATTTTGAACTAGCTGGTTTTCTCTAGTATTGATCTAGGGCAGAATAGGGCAAACATTTTTTCAATGTAGAAATAGATGTGGCAAATGAAATGTGAAATTCGCCCCACCATGTAAAAATTGACAAATTAGGTTGCTCAATCGAACAATTAAGTCAACACACACTGTTTGAACACGTTTATTTAATACCTGTACACTTTGAATATAACCGTCTGCGACACAAATAATGAATGTTGTTTGGATTGAAAATGTTGGACATTTTTATCCGAATTTTAATAATCCTTTAGTGTGATAATTTACATAAACATTGTCTGAATATTTGAACTCGATGCATATGAGGAACGCTTCCAATAATGTGCAGGAAATATCAAGCTATACCACAATGACAAACCATCAGGGAAAAGTTTATTCTGTGAGATTTGGCAAACTATAATTTGCCACACTTTTATGGCAGATTCGCCACTTGTGGCAATTGGCGACAGGGCTACCCACCCCGAATCCAGGGGGTGAAGACGGGGCAATTAGTTTGTAATTGCATTTGCTTCAAAAATTGAATTTTAATTGGTTTACCCTAGTACGGGTAATCTGCCCTTCTCATCGATTCATGTATACAATTTGTAATTAATTATGTTTTAAAACGAGAACTCTCTGATAGTCATAAGAAGACTTCCTTATCTGAGAGCTGTAAAATTTACTACCTATATTTAATTTCATTTATTCATACTTCAAGTCATAGGATTTGTAGCTGTCACTTCTGATCGGGTTGTATGCTTATGTACCAATTACACTAATTATTATTATTAGCACCGCGTCTTACTACCCGTTTGGGTTATACGCACTTAAGCTAATGTGTAATGGTAGGGTGATTGTGAGATGAAATGGAGGACCTACAGTTTAACGTGGAATCCGAACCACGGTGGAGGGCTGTATTTCCACACATTCACGAGTTGTGATTAATACACGTATTGTCAGAGGTGAAGGAAGGGTTTGGCAATCAGATAAGTCTGTGACGGGACCGAGGATTGAACCCCGTGACCCCCAGCACAGAAGTCCGACACCTTACCCCTAGACAGCCAGGTCACCTAATTACACTAATTGTTTTATGGATTATTAAGGTTATATTTAGAAGAAGTGTATCCACATTAGCGTGGAGGGATAGTGGAAAACCATCTTGGAAAAAATTACCCTCAGTACAGCCGAGTGAGATTCGAACCTTGATCTCCCCGTCACCGACAGTTTAGCTTATTGCGAGAGTAGCGCGTTAGACCACGTGTCCACCGAAGAAAATAATAATATGGTTATATGATGTCAACGCCGAGAGCAAAAAAACAAATTTTATTTTTTATTTTTGAATTGGAACTTTCTATCTAAATCTTAAAAACTAGATAACTTTCTTGCCTTAAGGTGGGGATGTAGGCCTAGACAAGGTCAGTTTTTTGGCAGTTTTCATAGCAAATATATTTTTTTCACCCAAAATAATTCAAATATTGCTCCAGTAGAAACATAGAATTTAATGTTCTTTACATGGCGATGTTCACAGTTATTGAATATCTGTCATTAGCATAACGGCATTATCTAACAAACTTTTTAAATGAAGAGAAAAAGTTGTCATTAAATTCTAGAACACCCTTGACAGATATTCAATAATTATGTATATCACCGTTAATTAAACTCTATGTTTGTACTGAAGAAATATTTGATTTATTTCGACCATAAAAAGTTTTTATAAAAAAAGGGCTAGAACCCAGACCTTTTCTCATCCACCCTACATCCCCATCTTAATTAAGAAACTCGAAAGTTCATGGTTGCCAAAATGAGGAACTTCATGGTTTGTATGCCTTTCGTATTAGGAGAGTTCGTAACCAAGTCCTCCACACTAATCTATATTGATATTTCTTAGGTAGGATAGACAAGCAGTTTAGAGTTTCGTGTCTTTCCTATTTCAAACGTATTTTCATTCTTTGAGATTGAGTTCAAAACATTTCAACACATAAGTAGTAAAAAGGTTCTAATATTAGAAAAAAACATTTAACAGGAAACAAATGTAACTTAAAAACAAACTGTATCATGGGTATTTGAAACATTTAAAAATAATATAATAAATATTTCCAGTTACCATGAGTAAAGAGATAGAACACTTAACCACTCTTCTAGGTGACGTTGTTTATAATCTTGTTGCAGGGTTTAAGTGCTTAGTTTAGTTATTAGAGTACCACCCTCAGTCTTGTTATTTCATACCACCCTCAGTCTTGTTATTACATACCACCCCCAGTCTTGTTATTTCATACCACCCTCAGTCTTGTTATTTCATACCACCCTCAGTCTTGTTATTACATACCACCCCCAGTCTTGTTATTTCATACCACCCTCAGTCTTGTTATTACATACCATCCCCAGTCTTGTTATTAAATACCACCCCCAGGCTTGTTATTTCATACCACCCTCAGTCTTGTTATTTCATACCACCCTCAGTCTTGTTATTACATACCACCCTCAATCTTGTTATTTCATACCACCCTCAGTCTTGTTATTTCATACCACCCTCAGTCTTGTTATTTCATACCACCCTCAGTCTTGTTATTACATACCACCCTCAGTCTTGTTATTACATACCACCCCCAGTCTTATTACATAACACCTTCAGCCTCGTTCTTACATAACACCTTCAGTTTTGTTATTACATACCACCCTCAGCCTTTTTCATATATACCACCTTCAGTCTTGTTCTTACATACCACCCTCAGCTTCGTTCTTGCATACTATCATCATCCTTATTCTTGACGTGACATTGTCTCCACCANCCCCCCCCCCCCCATCCTCCCCTAAGTTTTAAAACTAGTTTCTAACAGTAAAATACTTCATTACAGCCATATTTTCTTGCATGCCAGTGTTTTGTTTGGAAGCCAAGTTAACTACTACGCTAGTGTAGCAACAGAGCTAGCGTGAGGGTGTGTGTACGTCAATGTCTTGAACTAGACAGCAGCCCACAGTGAAATAAAGACTACCCAGGGTTAGTCTCATGAGATTGGTCTATGTCACTCCCAGTTGGAGTCGAGAGTTTTTCAAGCTCTTGCTTGCTTGCTTGATGTTCGTGTTTTGTTCGGCCCCTTTCTCTCCGGATAACCGGGTGTCTAATACTGGTTATAAATTACCTTTACTGCTCTTCCCTTGCCTAAAATCTGAAAAACTCGTTCCTTCTAGCAATAAGGACTGTTTTTTTTTCCACCTTTGGTGATAAATCATTATTCTTTATAGCGAATGTAAATACAGGAAGGTCAGAAAATATAGACATACGTTACAGGTTATTGGAATACTATCATTTTCTATATAATCCAATAACATAGTTTCAGACTATTTGAATAATATCATGCCCTATAAGATCCAATAACATAGTTTCAAACTATTGGAATAACATCATCGCCTATATGATCTAATAACATAGTTTCAGACTATTAAAATATTATCCTCTATATGATTCAATAACATAGGTTCAGACTATTAGAATAATATCATCCCTTATATGAAACAATAACATAAGTTCAGATCATTAGAATAATATCATCCCCTATTTGAAACAAAACATAGTTTCAGACTATTGGAATAACATGATCCAATAACATAGTTTCAGACTATTGGAATACTATCCCCTGTATGATCCAATAAAATAGTTTCAGACTATTGGAATACTATCCCCTGTATGATCCAATAACATAATTTCAGACTATTAGAATAATATCATACCCTATATGATCCAATAACATAGTTTCAGACTATTGGAATACTATCCCCCGTATGATCCAATAACATAGGTTCAGAATATTAGAATACTATAATACTCTAAGCGATGTAATGACATGTTGCGCAGGATATTTACTCACTCTATGATATGGTATTATCTCTTTCTAGTCTGGTCTGATGTAACTATTCTGGTGGCCTATTGGTCTTCCCACTGGTCTATTACCATCAGGTTTGCTACTCAATACCTTGAACGCAGTTCTAGATTCTTCTATTTGCTCTGCATCTTATTCACAACCTGGTTATTATCATAGGGTATGCAACTTATTATTATGTAGCCTATATCTTTCAAAATCTTCATACCCTTTTGGAACAAGTATTTTCCCCGAGTATTTTGTTTTAGAACACTCTACATTCATGGGCTGCAGTCAACATGTCAACAACTTACTGACCGAGTAATAGCATGCATTTAACCGATTGTATTTTTTTCCTAATTTCTACTTTAATATTGTTATTAATAATTAAATTGTTCCTAAATATTTGAATGCATTATCCCTACCAAATTTTATGTTTTTTCACCATTATCTCCAAGTCTTTCTCCATCTGTGTTCTCTGTGTAATCATAAGATTATTTTTCTCTACGTTCATTTCTAAACCAGTCTACCTATTGGCTTCTAATAAAATCTTCGTATTTCATTGCAACAGCTAACTAGCAAACCTAGACCATGTGATTATCCTTGTACTGTTTAATTTCAATCGTTCCCTTGTATTAACCTAATAGCATAATCTAAGGCTAGATTAAAAAGTAATTGGGAAAGTGCATTCCTTGTTTAAACCCATTATGTATTTCGAAAGTATCTGATAAGTGACATCCATCAGGTATAATGCCAGGAGTAATAGTCATAAATACTTCAATTAGCTTGATAAATTTTTTTTTTATCTCAAACCTAACTGAAATCTCATATAATTTGTATAGTGGGAATGTTTTGAAGGCTATTTAGGTGTTGTTGGTTTTTTAACACCGCGTCTTACTACTCATTCTGTTTGTTCCTTAATGTACTAAATAAGCTAATGGTTTTATGGATTAGGAAGTTTATATTTAGAGGAAGAGTACAAGCATTTGCGTGGAGGGAGGGTGGAAAACCAATTTTGAAAATACCTCACTCGATACACCCAACTGAGATTCGAACCTTGATCTCCTCGTCATCGGCAGTCTAGTCTAACACAAGAGTAGCGCGTTAGACTATGCATTCATGGAAGCGGGTGTATTAATTACATGCTATCATACCCAATATGATCCAATGGCACGGTTTGCAGGTATTTTGGCATTTTTGTTATCCTACCCATGATCCGTGGACATAGTTTACAAGTTATTATTATTATTAGCACCGCGTCTTACTACCCGTTCGGGTTATACGCACTTACGCTAATGTGTAATGATAGGGTGATTATGAGATGAAATGAAGGACCTACAGTTTAACGTGAAATCCGAACCACGGTGGCGACCTGGCATTAGTTTACAAGTTATTAGCAAGCTACCATCAATCTAATGACATGATTATATACATTTATATTATAAATATACTGGACGATTTGAAACTATCTGTACATATTTTAATTGGAGATAGGGACCACTAAAACAAACCTTTCTCGTTAATGACGTCACGTGCAGACTTCACACTCATGTTCCAAAAGGCAATGTTGGTACATAAATGAAAATGAAAGGCATTAGGTCTGAACAAAAATTTTATTTGACGTATGTGCTTAAATTACAGCGTCGACGTATTGCTTTCTATACATTTTCAAAGATTCCCCAACCTCGTAAGCTAGATATCTCATAGCCATAACAGAATTCGTGAAATGCCCCATTTTACACTCAATAAATCCGCGTTACGAATGACGGCAAAGTAAAAGCCATTTGACGCACCACCCAACAGCGCTCTCTAGCACTAAAGGGTGAGTGGCGTCTGCAGACATACATTTATTGACGATAATAGTTTTTAATAGTGTTTTCTAGCTCTCATTCAAGTTTGTACAGAGAGCTTCAAATCACCATGTGTATATAATATAATTTATATGTATATATATATATATACATATAATCATGTCATTGGATTATATATATAATTATGTCATTGGATTATATTAGGTATAATATATATTATGTTACTATATCCTGTATAATATATTTAGGAAACAATTTAACACCTATTAGATACATTACATAAATTATATATTTACTACTTATAAATATTATGGATTATTATTAATTCTATTTTATAAAGTACAATATATATATATATATATGAAGGAAAACTGGATCAGACATATCCTTAGAAGGAATTGTCTTCTTCACGACGTCATAGAAGGCAAGATTGAGGGAAAGAGGAGCTTAGGAAGGAGGAGGATTCAAATACTAGATGTCTTAGAGGAAAGAAGAAGGGTGACCTGGTGGTCTAGGGGTAAAGTGTCAGACTTCTGTGCTAGCGGCCGGGGTTCAATCCTCGGTCCTGGCACAGATTTATCTGATTACCAAACCCTTCCTTCACCTCTGACAAGACATCTTGTGAATGTGTGGAATGCCAGGCCTCCACCGTGGTTCGGATCCCACGTTAAACTGTAGGTCCTTCATTTCATCTCACAATCACCCTACCATTACACATTAGCGTAAGTGCGTATAACCCGAACGGGTAGTAAGACGCGGTGCTAATAATAATAATAATAATAATAATAAGGAAAGAAGAATATTTTTGGAACTGAAGGAGGAGGCAGAGTACAGGGCGTATTGGTGGTCTAAGCTCACTGACAAAAGGAATGAACCTGTCGTAAGATAGAACATCTAATAATAATTATTATTATATATATTATTATATTTAATATGTTTTAAATACAATATATATAATATATATTATAAAAATAATATTTATAGTATATACAAAAATATATATAAAATATTTTAAATACTAATATATAAAATAGAGCAATAAAAATTAAATAAAAATGCTATAGGTTCAAATGCTGCAATAAAGTAAAACTTACTTATATGATTTGTTATACTCACTTTGACTTTAAGCAGTGTGTGCTAATTTTTTTGGAGTAGCTTACCTGAAAATAAAATATATAAAAACATTATTAAGTAATTTTTATAGTTATTAATGCCATAAAATATAATAATTCCAATTGGTAAAATGTTCCATACATAATATAAGTACAGTAGACAGAAATATTAATATTAAAAAAACACTTTTATTATTAATATGGCATAAAGTTATTTGTTTGATGACTTTGATCATTAATACGTGATTTTCACACACACACACACACACACACACAAAGAGACACACACACAATAATAGTTTAATTTTAGTGTGAATATAATATTGATATAAAACACTTAAACCATTTCAAATGCGTTATTGTTTTATCACTTTTTAAATAGTGGATTGTGGGGATTTTTGTTTACATATTTTAATAAATACTGCTTTGAGTGATTCTCTAACCCACANCACACACACACACACACACACACACACACACACACACACACACACACACTCGTCAATAAATGAACATATTATGAGACAAAGATAGTCCAAGAAATGTATTAATTTTTCATCTGAGATTGAGTTTATTTTCATACAAGATTGCTAAATGTTTTGATGGAGTTTTCAAAAAAGGGAAGATAGTGCTGTATCCTCTAAATATAATTTACTTCTCTCATAACATAGGCGTAAATTAATAGAATTTACTCTTAGCATAGCACACTCATATATTAATAATTAATTACTCATAGCATGTCATACTCAAACATAAGTTACTCTTATCATAGTATACTCGAACATTAATAGAATTTACTCATGTCACACTCATACATTAATAGAATTTACAGTTGACCTAGTGGTCTAGGGGTAAGGTGTCAGACTTCTATGCTGGCGGCCGGGGTTCAATCCTCGGTCCCGGTACAGATTTATCTGATTGCCAAACCCTTCCTTCACCTCTGACAAGACATCTTGTGAATGTGAGTAATGCCAGGTCACCATCGTGGTTCGGATTCCACGTTAAACTGTAGGTCCTTCATTTCATCTCACAATCACCTTACCATTACACATTAGCGTAAGTGCGTATAACCCGAATGGGTAGTAAGACGCGGTGCTAATAATAATAATAATAATAAATAGAATTTACTTTAAGCATGGCATACTATTACATTAAAATAACCCCTTTAATGAATTTATTAAATACATTTTCATATATTAAAAGTTCACATATTAAATACAACGTTTAAAAGGTTTTTTATGCAAGTAAATTAAGCTCTATTGAGAAAGAAATAAGTCAAATACAAGGGTATAACTAATTAAAATAATTTTAGATAAAAAATATATTTATTTTCTAATGGATAGATAATAATAATAATATTTAGCATCGCTTCTTACTAACCGTTCGGGTTATAAGCTTTAAGTACTAATTAAACTTATGGATTAGGTTGGGAAGGTTAAGTTTTAGGAAGTGAACCCGCATTTGCGTGGAGGTAGAGTGGAAATCCATTTAGGAAAAAACCACCCCTAGTTCAACCCACCGAGATTCGAACCTCGATCTCCCCGTCCTCAGCAGTCGAGCTCAACACGATAAGCGCGTTAGCCAACTACGCCACCGAGGTGGGTTAACGGATAGATGATTTGGTTGGAAATTATGGGTCCGCATCCCACCAAACGTTATCCAAATACTCGTAGCTTTGTAACTATCACAAATACATTTAAAGAAGCTTATATGGGTTAAAAAAGTTTCTAAACAAACGGAGTCTAATTTTCAAAAATAATTCCATCAGAAAACTTAAATACACAACTATCTTACGGACTACTATATAAACTAGCAAAATACCCGTTTAATAATTAACTATTTCATTTCTGGTCCTATAGTATGTCCCATTAGCATTTGTTAGAAAATGATTGAAAATTTCAGTTTTAATATATATATANGGTCAGGTCAATGATATATACCTAATAACTGCATTATTTTATTTAAAATATATATATATATATATATATATATATATATATATATATAAATAAACCACTGCGACTTACTACCCTTTCGGCTTATACGCAAGTATATATATATATATTTATTTATTTCAATGAAAGTGTGAAACTTTTCCTCAATTGAAGATTTCATTAAAACAACATTTTTTTTGACATACTTTTGGTTTTTCGGGGGCCCCATTTGAATTTTGGGTCAGTAAGTATTTATGCACCCATTTTGGCTAGGGGCTACTTGCCTGCAAAATTTCAGCATCATAGGTCCTCTGGCCTTTGAGGTTTTTTTCAACTTAGTTAAATAAAATTGAGGCCCCTCATGGAAATTTTTAGCCACCACGTATTCCTGCAACCTTTTGGGTTGGGAGCTACCTGCACGAAAAATTTCAGCTTTCCAGTTCTACGGGGCCTAGAAAGTATTTCGACTTTGTTTTTGTGGAGAAATTTTGGGTGACCTCTTAGGAATTTTCTGTCACCAAATATTCCTGTGGGTTCGAAGCTACCTGCCTGAAAAATTTCATAAGGTTCCCCAGGGGAATTTTTGGAAATATCTATCCAACCCTAAACCTAAAGGTAATTAATTTAAGGACCAAAAGATATAAAATTGATTTTATCAAAATCATCTTCTATATTTTGACTAAAATTCATATTTATGCACTGTTTAGCAATACAAACAAAATGGTGTATCTTATTTTACCATGAAAATTACTTTGAAGGTACTTTACATTTCAAATTTTGATAGTTCTACAACTCTTTGTGATACGAAATAACTTATAGTTTAAAAGTTGAGGAACTCCTTAAAATAAACATAAATATTTAAAATAATATTTTATAAAATAATTGTTTATACTCTACAGACGAATACATTATTTTTTAAATAAATATTCGGGAAGTGGGGAGATGAAAATGCACATAAGAACTCTATGCTTCTGTAACATTGTTTATTATTTCATATATCGATGGCCTAGAATGAAAACCTCGTATCTCCTGAGATTCAAAGCTTAGCGGGACTACAAGTATTTCACACTCAATACACAGTCCAAATATATTTTACTTCCGTTACTGTTTCCAGTATGTGGCCCGGGTCAGTTTTTGTAAATTCAAACCATATATTTTTCCTCTACTGGCTTGCTAGGCCTGACATAGTTTCATATCCCTTATAATCAAACTCAAGACTAGGACAGCCACAACATCCAATCCCCACCCGTTAATCTATCAATGTGAAAGTATAAACCCACATTTCACCAATGATATTTTTTTTCTATGCCTGGAATCGAACCCGGGACCCTTAGCTCAGTGACAGACAAGCTACCGACTGAGCTTAGGTGTTGGATAGCCCAAATAGATACGAGGTTTTATTTACTGGTGCAAGAAACAGCAACCATTTTTTTTCACATATATTTTGTAAAAGACATGTGAGATACAAGGTTTTACATCTTATTATCCAATAGATAAATTTTAAAGAAAATTTGGAGATATGAGATTTTCCTTCTAGACCATCAATAAGCTTCCTGGTTAATTATGATGTTCATTTTTTACCATTATGTTTCAATAACAATGAATATTAATTCATCTCACATACATTACGAGTTATAAATATTATTGAGATGAAGGAGCTAGGAAGTATGTGTGGTACACCGTACCATTTATGGTAGTAGGACTATTTATATAATCCCAAATCAGTTTCAGGAAACCGAACAGACTTAAATTAGTTCAATAATTATAAAGGCTTATCTAAACAATTGTAGAACAATGTTAGCGTTCCTAACCACATAGTAGCAACTCTAGTAATAAGGTTGTTACATACTGAGCAATGAAACCCTTAACTCTTATTAGTTAACAAATAGTTATGATTTAACACAAACTGCGCCAAGTTGGGATTGTTTTCCAGAAGACGACGTAGATTTTGTTATCTCGTCTACCCTTTGTCTTATTTTACTCGAAGAAGAGGCTGCGAGAAAACGCGAGTTTTGGTCTCATACAATTTATGACACGGAGTCTACTTCAGTCTCTTATGTCATAGTTATGTAAATCACAAATACACTAAAACACATGAATGTGACATACTGCAGGACAATTTACAAACGTAGAGGAAGTGGATAAATCACGCATGCACAGATTGGAAATCACAAATATACTCAAAACACAAACACGAGGTTGTGGAAGACTCCAGGACTAGTCAACAACTTAGAAAAAGTGGTTGTGCATGCGCAGTTTGCCTTGTTATCCAGGAATTTCCATGGAGCATTGTACAGTCGGCCTCTAAACTGCCCATTGCGCATGTAATGTGCATAGCTACTCTCGAAGGACACAGCCATGATGGGTTAAGTCACATATACAGACTTCGTATCCATAATATGCCTAGTAGTCCATAAGATATCAACTTCACACTAAGAGATTACACTATCTACAGAGTCCCTATCCTTAATTTCTTAGTCCATATTACTCCGTAGAAGTTGACTCAACTTTAACATTCTAAGGAGTAAGGACTAGTTGATAGGGACTGCTAAGTATTACCAATCACAGCAAAGTAAGTGAGTGTGCGTATCGAAATGAAAACACCAACGGCAGATGTCATAGCAGCTACACTAACTAGCTCATGTTTTAAATATATTATTTTTGACTGTATTTAACCTACCTTACAGATGTAGCCTAATCTGGACGTTTTATCAAAATTTATTGTGTAGTTATTTGTGTTAATAATTGTTAAACCGGGATATCGTCTGCTTGCGTTTAGCACTAGAAAATTTTCTTTCGAACAGTTTAATTTGACGTTGATTCATACTTTCTTATTGGTTGGCATGATCACGTGATTAAGGATACGGACTGTGTAGACGCGATTTCCATTTCCAAAGACTCTAGGACTATAAGTATGTGGAGCTTACGGACTCAATAGATGGGTCCTTATAGGATCCTCAAGAGAGGTATATGTTCACCAGACAAGTGGATGGCAAACCATGAAATGACAGGTAAGTTTCCACTATTGAAAAGTATCTGTCTTATATAAGGTGTCATACTAGTGATGTAGCGGAATTCTTTAAATGTACAGCAGGACTTTGTCAAGTTCGATGTTCGAGAAACAAAAGAATCCTATTTTAAAACATAGTTTTGGTCTGTAGGGAGGGACGTTTAAAATGTAACATCAATGTATATATTGATTAGTAAGTAGTGAGTGACGACTCATATAGAGTGTTTATTTCTAGACGTTTGCCTAAACTCCTGGCTCTTGTAGTTGAGGTATTTAAAAATACTTGTTTTAAGGATTACCTCGGAAAGCAAAGTTTATTTAAGGATATTATTTATATTAAGAGAAAACAAATTAAGAAATGGAACTAAGATAAAGATAAATAATTATTGTCAATATATGACTATCGTTCAAAATGGGCTTAAAATGTTTAGGAATAATCTATTTATAAAGTGCATAGTCATATACGGATAAGAAAGGTATTAAAATTTTTTGGGCTAGATTCGTGCAAGTTAAAAAAAAAAGCCGATCAGAATAATTAGAAGTGCTTTGCTCTGGTGGTTTTGTTTGAAAGCTTACATTATATTTACCCTGACATCTATCCGTAGCATCGTAAACTATGTGTAACTCTCACATAACGACAGTCCAAGACATTGTTCTATTTATAGCGATATAGTGACCTGCATTAGTGGCTGAAAGGAGGTCTTAGCCGTCACTCTGTTAAATTGCTGTATTGAAATTGATGGGTAGATGAGGGACTCGGGGTTCGAATACTGGATGAATGCTGTGAGGGGGTGGGGGGTTAATATAAGTAAATGTTTATCCACTTTCATACCGTGCAAATGTATATAAATTTAATTTTCCGTCACCATATTTCATCCCTATCCCATTAGTGTAAATATGTGAATTACTAGGACTCTAGGCGTAAGGTGTCAAACATCTGTGCTGGGGGTCCGGGGTTCAATCCCTGGTCCCGGTACAGATTTATCTGATTGCCAAACCCTTCCTTCACAAGACAAGACGTGTATTAATCACAACTTGTGAATGTGTGGAATGCCAGGCCTCCACCGTGGTTCGGATTCCACGTTAAACTGTAGGTCTTCCATTTCATATCACAATCACCCTACCATTACACATTAGCGTAAGTGCGTATAGCACGAACGGGTAGTAAGACGCGGTGCTAATAATAATAATAATTACTATGACTGGTAGTAAGACGTGGAGCACGGTACTATTCTACCTTCCTCATCTCTACCACATTAGTGTAAATATGTGGATATCCCGGACGGGTAGTAAGACGTGGAACACGGTACTATTCTACCTTCCTCATCTCTACCTCATTAGTGTGAATATGTGGATATCCCGGACAGGTAGTAAGACGTGGAGCACGGTACTATTCTACCTTCCTCATCTCTACCTCATTAGTGCGAATATGTGGATATCCCGGACAGGTAGTAAGACG
>CABFVZ010000709.1:183110-293856 GCA_902151445.1 Timema monikensis | reverse complement strand
AATCATCAGAGCCATTTCCGAAAAAACTTTTAATTTTCATAAATCAGTCATAATTAAACTGCCTTTCGTTTGAATCGAATAATATATATTTTTTAAATCCCTGAATTATGAAGAAAATAAAAATTAATTTTCGTAATGATATTCCTATCAGCATTAATTAAGTTATTATAGTTTATATTAATTATTATTATTATCGCATCCTGCTACCCGCTCGGGTTACACGCACTTACGCTATTGTGTAATGGTAGGGTGATTGTGAGATGAAATGGAGGACCTACAGTTTAACGTGGGATCCGAACCACGGTGGAGGCCTGGCATTCCCCACATTCACAAGATGTCTTGTCAGAGGTGAAGGAAGGGTTTGATAATCAGATAAATCTGTGCCGGGACCAAGGATTGAACCCCAGACCCCAGCACAGAAGTCCCACACCTTACCCCTAGATCGCCAGGTCACCTGATAAACTAATGATTAATTTAAAGGACAGGGAAGAGGAAAAGAAAGAGCTTAAAGCTGATGTTCTCAATCTTCCTTAGCTAACGAAGAGTCAAAATTATTTGAACTGTACCTAATAAAAGAATAACAAGAATTTGGGATCAAACAAACATTTTTCCTGGGCATGCCTAATTTAGGCACAATCTAGATTTTGGAATTAATTTCACAAACAATTCCAATTTACAAGTTATTCTCCATCTTTACGTTCTTAGATTTTTATAATTGTGACTTTTGTGGGTAAGTTATATAAGACATGCTTCTGTGACCACATGATCTATGGTGTTGCTCTCGCAATATACTGGACTGAAAATGAGAGGGAGACCAGGGTTCGGGTATACTGAGGGGGGGTTTTCCAAAATGATTTTCCACTTTCCCTCCACGCAAATGGGGTACACTTCTTTTAAATTCAACCTTCCTCATCCATAACTCATTAGCGCAAATAGTACATTTGTGTACAACCCTAGCGGATACTAAAAATAGGTGCTAAAATAAAAATAATAAAAATTCAAAATTGTTTCCCGTGCTACCTCCATGCAAATGCGGGTACACTTACTCTAAATTCAACCTTACTCATCCCTAACTCACTAGCGTATTGAGTAATTATGCGTATAACACAAGCGGGTAACCAATATTGTGTTAAAAATAGTACAAACAAATTGGTGTATACTTTCAAGAAAAGGAGAAAGTATCATTGGCTGAGCACCCAATTTTTAAAAATTGAACTTCCAATTTTGAACAGTTTGTTACCCTGATTGATAGCAGTCTTTCTTTGTTGGATTACACTATGACCCTATCTTAAAAGCTATTCCATAGTGTAATAATGCAAGGTAATCTGCTAAATTACATGATAAATTGAGTGTAAGGAGCTATAATAATAATTATTGTAAGCTCTACGAATTTTTAAACATTAAGTTTCAATATCAACCTCATGTAATATCTAGCATAACATTATTATAAGTAACTCTCATTGTAAAATCGGTCATGAACTGAAATTTAAGTGGATACATAAAATTAGTAAAACGAAACAGGCTTATTTGACCGAAGAAAAAGCCAAAGTAAGCTTTAGCGTGAAAATATAATAGAAACCAATATGACTATCAGCAAAAAATTAAGTAGGCCTAATATTAATTATCATTATCATTATTAGCACCGCGTCTTACTACCCATTCGGGTTATACGCACTTACGCTAATGTGTAATGATAGGGTGATAATTATCAAACTTGTTTTTAAAATACAAGTATAGCTACAACTATCTAGGAACAGACGTCAAAGAGCTCGCAGACCTATGACAGTCCGTGGACCACTAGTTGAGAAACATTGGTTTGAAGGAAGTGCACTCACATAAGCGTTGAGGGTGTATGGAAAAACAACACCAATAAATTACACACTCAGTGAAACGAACCAAGATTCTAAACCTTTTGCCTCGCCATCATTGTCAATCCAGTTCAACATTAGCCTTAGACCACATGGCCACCGGTGATGGTTTATGAGAAAAAAGAGTAGCCGACAGATCCTTGTAATTGACTTCTTAACGCTAATCTGGTTTATCTTGCTAAGATATAGCTAAAAAAAAGGAAGAGTGATAAAGAAACAGAAATAAAATAAACTTAAAAATGAAAGACTGGGGATAGATGGAGACGTTCAGACGAGTAAAAGATGAAAAGTCTGTTAGAGCATGAAGCAGATTAAAGAGATTATATTGCGGATAGTCCGAAAGAAGCAGTTAAAGACGGGCGGAGGATTGGGGGGAAAAAGGAGGGAGGGGGGAATAAAAATATGGTTGACATTTCAAGATGACGAAAAAGATCGAGCGTGCTCTTGTTTTATCGAGGCTACATCCTGGACTAATAGAGTTAGAATCTATTTCATTTAAATTACATTTTAAAGAATGTACTTTACAATAAAGATAGTGATCTTAAAAATAATTGAAAATTTTAGCAGGAGGAATACTAACAACCAAGGCCCGGATTTTGATGACTTGTAATTTTTTTTTTTTGCTTCAGCACATACAATACTCATCTATACATATCGTAAAACTATAATTTTTTATCACCTCGTCTTAGTATCCTTTCGGGTTATACGCTTATATACTAACTACTCTAATAGTTTTAGGTAAGGAAGGTTATACTTAGAGGAAATGTAACCACATTTTAGTGAAGGAAGAGTGGAAAATTATTTTGGAAAACCACCCTAAACCACCCTAAACCACCCGACCAAGATTCGAACCTCGATATACCCGTCATCGACATTATAGTCTACTGTGAGAATAGTGACTTTGACCATGTGGCCGCCGCAGTGGGTTGAGGTTCTGTTATTATGTTTAACAAACAGATAACAGCAACGAAGATTACACAGTTCAGTGATGAGCACGTTACATGTGTGGAACTCAGAGCTATGATAGGCGGATGTATGTTGACGAATATGCACTTTCAACACAGTGATTAAATATAAACCATTCCTGGAGAAACTGAAAGAAATTTACAGTACATATCCAGGAGTTCCATCAATATACGCTGCAGATGCTGACGCCAAGTAGCCCACGTGGTTTGGTTCAAGAATAGACGAGAGAAGGGTGGCACAAGAACTGGTAGTAAATGCCAGGTGGCTCGAAGTTGCTAACGAGGCTAACAATCCAGCTACAATATGCAGGAAGACCGGGAGCACCAAGCAATATAGATGTAAGCCTATGTACTATAGTAGCCACCAACATGATAAATGGATGGCAGGTCATCGAGTATGCTACCAGTAGTGACCACAACCTCAAACGTTTCGATCTAACCACGAAGGGAAGGCACAATATGGTGCCTGTAGGAGAATGACGACGTCGATATAATATCGTCAAAGTGAACTGGATCAGACAAAAAGAGAGCTTGGTGCTGCCAACCTCGGTGTCACCAAGGGACAGCGTCAACTGGAAGGCTAAATAGCTGACGTGGTCTCTACGGTATGCCATGAGAGCAGTGATACCTCATCAGGGAGAAGAATATAGCCAATAATAAACCATGGGACGATTGATTGGAGAGAACGCATAGGGAAGCCGGAAGATCGGGAAAGATCTACAGAAGAGAGCAGGACACTGAAAGTAGGGTAATTCTTCTGGACATATAAAATGAAATAAGAATGAGTTCAAAAGTAGTGTGGTAGCAGTGAAGGAAGCAAGCTGGGAGAATTAGTTTAAGAAACAACTGGCAAATAACCCGTGGGAAGTTCCATTTTAAATAGTCACGGGTAAAATAACACCCCAGCCCCGATTACGACATTACAGTGACCAGCCAAAACGATGCATACGTGCTGGGAAGAATCAGCACGGAAGATGCGATAGCAATGGCTATGAAACTAATAGCCAACTCAAGAGCTAAGAATACGGTTGGGATATTTGTTGACATCTCGGGTGCACTCGACAACCTGTGGTGGCCAGCACTAATTAAAAGGCTTAAAGAAATCAATTGTCTGAGTAAACTGGATAACAGCTTCCTGGACTACTGTAAGGACAGATATGCCACACTGACATGTCCGGGAGTATTTCTAAACAAGAAACTGACCAAGGGCTTCTCCCAAGGGTCAGTGAGTGGGTCGGAATTCTGGGATGTTGTTACTAGAATGGGGGTGCTCTTGGGAACAGTGGAATTTGTGGCCTTAGCGGACGATTTTCTAATGCATAATGGTTGAAGGTTAATCAATATTTCAGTTAGAATCCAAAGCAAGCTAGGTACCAAAGAGTCTAAATACTTGGTGCAATAAGGTCAAACTCAAATCAGCATCAGTGAAGACGACCTACAGTACATGCGGTTCAAAGGGACACTCATGAGGAATTCTTCACTGAATGTCGGCCTTCAGGTAGTCAGGCGGAGCAAGACTACTAGATACCTGGGTGTGACGTTGGACGAAAAGCGCAACTTCCAGGTCCACGTGGAGCAGGTATGTGGCAAAGCAAAGAGTGTAATGAATAAGATAATTGGCATAGGGCAGAGGAGGTTTAATCTTCCTATGCATACTATCAATAGTTATAAAGAAGCTTTAAATTGTCTCCATTGGAGTTATTAGGCTAGCATGTGGGCATACCGTCTGATTAACGTAGTACCAGCTAGGTTGATAAGGAGGCTTAGTAGGTGTACTATTTTTCTGAGTATCTCCGGTGCATATTCGATTACATCCAAAGACGTACTAAGTATCACAATGGGTATAGGTCCAGTGGAGAGGTAAAATGGAGAGGCACAATGTACTGGCTGAAGAAATCGGATTTCCGATGAGTAAAAGCTCTGATTAGGGTTGGAGTGATGACCTCGGTGGGGATAAGATTAAACCGGCAAGAAGAGTGGCAAGGCAACTGAGTAAGGATCGAACATGTTAGGTGGGACTTCGACATGTTTCCGAGTTTAGAGGAACGTTTGAGGCTCAATCACCTGCAACCTAGCAGTGACTGTGAACTACATAACAGGACATGGGCCATACAAAGTGCTTCCCCAAGCAGACACAGACGAGTAAAGCTATGATCACAGTAACAAAGTAGTCAGCCGATATATTGTTCGGGCGTACTCTGCTGACTCCTCCAATATTTTCTTTCTCATTGTCTGTCCTCCATTAACTTGGTCATAGTACAACCGTTAAGTTCAGCCGAATACGTCCGACGTCGGACAGATTCAAATAGATTTTTTTAAAGGCCGAACTGTCCAATTTGCAAGAGAGCGTCTCTACTCTATCTTAAGAAAGGCATGGTAAAATGGTGGACTGTGAAAAATTAATAACTTTGGTATTTTAAAGAAAGAGTTTGAAGTATTTAAGAAGCAATCTATATCATAATAGAGATAATTCTAGGATTCTATGGCGTGAGGTTGCGTCAGAAATGGAAATTACACGTAAGTATTTTTATCTTTAATTAACTTGTTAATATTTTAATTACTATAACATGATAGGACATTCGGAATAAACGATTATCATTAAAGAAGTTTTCAAATAGGAATCAGCCTATTTGATCAAAAATTCACATTTTATATTGATACCATTATCATGCTAACATATCGACCATAATACTATAGTAATTTGTGGCTAGTGTGTTTAAGAAACCACACCTTTCGGCTGAAAACCGCGTTACACTGACCACAGCAGTCAGCCGATCACTTTCGTCCGAATATGGTGCTACTGTGACCATAGCCTAATTGTGAATGCATAGAGGAGGCAACAGCTGAGCACGTTGTTTAGAAATGTGGTACAACCCAACAAATGAGGAACTAGCAACAAGCCATACTCTAAGGACGCCATAGCCCGTATTTACGACATTTTAAGTGACGGCGTCCTATAGAAACTCCTCGACGAAGTCGCAAGGAAAATCTCACTCAAGGAACGCAATGACTGCATTGACAGACTAAAAAAAGAAAGACAAAGACAGTATAGAAGAATAAAAAGAGAAGTTAGGAATTGGGAGGACAACAACACAGTCAATGATAATTAATGAGAGGACCAACAACACGTATAATGTAAAGACATTGTGAAAGTATGTAAGTCACAGACCATCAAGGACTTGGCTTAGTAAACTACAAGATGTGGAAATGACCATAAGTCTCACTCACTCTAGGTTTCCTGTAGAGGTCTGCCGAGGACAGGAGTCGTAGTCTGGGATTCCAGAGACAGCAATGTGTCTGACAACCGGAGCCTGACCCCAATATGACAGAAGTCAAAAACCCAAACCAACGTTGCAACAAGCATGCGGAGGATTACTAAATCGTCTAAGGAGTCCCATGGACTCAGAACACTTGGCAGCAAATTTAATCCGAGGTCAGCACCGGCGAACAGTCAAGGCATTAATTGGCCTTAAGGCTGGCTGCCTTGAAGTCAACAATTTTGTCCAATCGCAGCACAATACCATCAATAAAAGCAATGGCGAATAGTCAAGGCATTAATTGGCCTTAAGGCTGGCTGCCTTGAAGTCAACAAGTTTGTCCAATCGCAGCACAATGGCATCAATAAAAGAACCCTGTGCGTCAATGAGAAAAACTTGTGACATCCCTGCGTGTAAATGCAGAAAGCTGCGTTAGTTTTAGTTAGATTTAAATTAGTTCGATTAGTATATAGCAATTAGTATTAAGGATCCTAACTCCTATGTAGAATTCGAAATAAATAGAATGGAATAACAATATATAGAGATAAATATTATTGAAGAAAATAGGAAATAGGACACGAAATACAGCAGTTACACTTCTAGTTAAATTTTACATACAGTTAATAAATAATTAATTCCCTAGACGAGGGAAATTTCATGTTCTTCGTCCTGCTAATTAACCGGGTTATTCAGACAGTTGCACTGATGGGCTAGAGATGAGTAATGTACAATTAAGAGGAACTGCATCCGCATTTGATTAGAGAGGAAGAGTTGTTGAGGGATAAATAATTTAGAATATAAAATCTCAGTACACTCCAGCTGGAATAAAAACTCCGAGATCTCCATCATCGCAAAATCAGATAAGACGAAACATGAGCCTCTTTCACAAGTCCGCCAGTAGGGTGAATAAATTTAATAAAATGGGATATGATTGATAAGGGTAGTTAATAGGAAATGTACTGGAATTTGTGAGGAGGGAGGAATAAAAGCCTCTTTCGTGAAAAAAATCACGAAAAATACTAACCCCTTTGGGATTAGAAATGAATCCTACTCCCTGATTTGCTAGTGAATGTGCCAGTGGAACTAACTTGCATTGATCAAATACTTACAAGGGACTTGCTCCTCGTTTTTGGAAGCAAGAATTTTCGCAAAGTTTCTTTGTGAAGCTTATATTATTACTTTTAAGGTGGGAATGTAGGGGACGCGAGAAAAGATCTGTTTTTCTTTTATTTATTAGAGCAAAATTATTTTTGGTCAATACAAATAAAATATTTCTCCAGTAGAAATATAGAGTTTAACTATCTTCCCATGGTGATATCAGAATATCTGTCGAGGATGTCCTGGAATTTAATGACAGCTTTTCCTCTTCTTTTAAAAAGTGTATCATCTAATGCCGCTATGTTCATGACAAATATTCAACAACTGTTGATATCATTATGGGAAGAAAATTAAACTCTCTGTTTATAATAGAGAATTATTTTATTTGTTTTGACAAAAAAAAGTTTTGCTATAAGAACTACAAAAACACATATCTTTTCTTGCGTCCCCTACATTCCCACCTTAAAGACATCTAACGTGGGGTTTATTGGTGCTTTGAACAAAGCTTATAGTGAATTCCGAGACTCTTCTACTTCTTCCCCCCTGTCTTGTCATTGGGCCTACATATATCCAAACCGATGGGCTCACGGATTAAACGAAAAGCACATCAAGTATGGTTTACCAGTAACGAGTAAGTGCAGATAAATTACATGAGTACATGAGATTTTCCTCAATTGTTTCCGACCCTCTCTCTAAATAAACGCAAATGCGAGTATATTTTCTCTAAATTCTAACTTACTCATACCTATATCATAAGAGTAATCAAAATAAATATAGCGAGAACGGGTAGTAAAACGTGATGGAAAAACCAAGATCACTTTTTGACCCTAGAGGAATTAAAATCAAAGTCATCGTCTATTCGATTATAATGAATTGTAAACAGAATGTTTGGGCACTTCATTATAGAATATTAACTGAAAATTATTAATTAAATGTAAATTGCTAGCAGACTTCAGTTCAGTATAAGTCATACAGATGAACGCTAGCTATTCCGTATTTTATTCCCAAGGCAAAATTAATTCTTATAACGAGTGGGAGCCACGTTAGGTTAGTTTAGGTTAAACTAGCAGGGCCCAATCCACCTGGGGGTCAAAACCACTTTCCTGTCCTCCTACACTAGTCAGTTTGGTTCAAACCCCACATGAGGGAGCTGGACTATTTTATTTCCTGAGAACATGCCACCAACATTCAAACGCGTGTAAGAAAACGCAGTTAAAAGTTACGAGTTTCACAATCAATTTGTGGACCGTCATAAAAAAAAAGGGAAGCTAACGTTACCCTGTTCCGCGCCGCTGGTAAAATTGTTAGAGGCGCCAGTATCGTCCCGTCTGTTTTGCTTCAGGACTGTAGAGCTTGTGGTTAGAATCCCGGCTGGATGTTCTGAGGGGTTTTATTTCCCTTAAATAGCTTTATATCCACATATGGGTTTGGGAAGGTAGGCATTTGCGTTGGTGGGGTCTGAGGGGGTCAGGACTAATCTTTGTGAATGGACTCACGATGGTGGAGTGATGAACGTTTACTTGTCTAACACTGATTGGCTTACCGCGGCCGTCCAAAATGATAGTTCGATTAAAAAAGTGATATAGACCTTACTGATAGGGCTTATATGTACAGGACGACCGTTATTGTGATGTAAATCTCTTACGGACTAAGGACTACGGACTAAGGACCTTAAGGATAGGGATTATATGTATAGTACAACCTGTTATTTTGGAGTAAATGTCTTGAGGACTAAGGACTAAGCACTAAGGACCTTATGCATAGGGATTATATGTACAGAGCAAACTGTTACTGTGAAGTTCTACTTACGGAGTACAGACCTTACATTACGGATTATGTATAGTCCATGTTTCATGACAAAACTGTTTCTAAAAAATACAGGATTTTAAGGTAGGAATGGCGATCCGGAAGGTTATTCCTAACAAACTCCTACAAAAAATCCGTGTATTCACAAGTCAAGTCATATGATCTGCAGACAAAGATAGTCTATTATCAACACATATGGCCAGTACAAGGGCTTCATGCGTCCTAGGCTATATTTAAAATTTTAGCCCCAGCTGTATTTTGTATAATATAAATAAACCACTCCTCCTACATGACTCATAATAATATAATTAATAGGATGTCAAAAAACCGGACAAAAAATGATAAAACTAATTAAACATTTATAAATATATATATATATATATATATATAAGTGCCCTCTCCCCTCCCATAATCAATGTCTGCAAAATATTATCCCTTATTCCCTTCCTTTTTTCTTAATATCTTTGGAAGCATTTAATTAAATATCAGAATTACCTCAAATTTCATAAAACCCTAAAACTGATTATATCATAATGAATCCTTTTTAAATAGATTCTTAAAACTACATATACAATTTAGATGTTATTTCTTTATTTAGTAATAATTATAATTACCATTTTTTAAACACTATAAAAATATATTTTGTTAGAATGCACCCTTAGGACCTTTACAACCTAATCGACCGTATAAAGTAACATTTGAAAGGTAACATATTTATAGGTCAATTATAAAAATTTCATAGAAATCTCTTCCCTATTATAATAAAAGTCCATTCTCAATTTCTACTAATAATAATATATCGTGTCTAGGCTATACATTCTTAGCCCAGTAGTGGATATATTAGCCCGTACTAATGTACCGTTGTCCAGGGGACGCCAGAATGTACTAATCGTACATCCTTTCCGTGGAGGCTCTTTCCATGTACTGATGAGATGAGATGATGGTGATAGTATTAGGGTGTGGAACCAGTCGAAATACGGTCTAATTAACCAAACCCTGGTGACCCTTAAGGTAGTTGTTTTTTTGGGAAGAATACGCAAAGTACCAGCCGAGAATTGAACCCGGGACTCCTAAGCTCGTGGTGAGGTACATTGGACCAATACACCATATAGCCGGTTACCTATATGCTAATTATACTAACGTGTTAGGGATTAGTAAGGTTTAATTTATATGAAATGCACCCGCATTTGCGTGGAAGGATAGTGGAAAACCATTTATGGAAAACCACCCTCAGTGCACCCGTCCGGGATTGAACTCTAATCTCCCCGTTTTCAGAAGTCTAGTCTATTTCAAGTGTGACGCTTTAGACCATGCGGCCATCCAAGCTGGCTACTACCTTCTTAAGATTTATCTTTGGATTTTGAGTTAAAATATACTCTATAGTTTTTCTTGGGATTTCAAGTTGATATTATTCCTTTGCGCTCAGGTTGGACAGAAAACAAATTAATACCATATTAAATAGTTCATTTTATCCACCAAGATAAATAATAATTGTTTACGTGGTTTAACACGTCAGTCTTGAAATATATCTCAGAATTTTAAAAAAATTACCCTATGTTCTCGATCGATTACTTAGAATTTATACATTAAATTCACATGAGGTGCTCTATTAAACGAAAAACAATTTGAGCAACCGCTATGTCGAAACTGAAAAACAGATTGAAAAACTAAGTACATATATTGTCCAACCTAGATTAAAAGAATATCCCTAACAATTTAGTTAAAATTGGTCTAAAAATTTGGCAGTTATTGCGTAACAAAGATACAGACGGATGGAATGCCAAATGGTCAAGTTAAAACAAAGCCTTACTTTAATCAGTCAATAATATTTTAACAACAATTAAATAATTTAATAAACTAAATGAGTAAATGTAATATTATTATAACATGTCAAAACATCCTAGTACGTTGATAGGGTATGCTAACTACATGTCACCCGAATAAAAGATAACATATCTAGCGATAACCGATAAGTAACAGATCCAACACCTAAGCTCAGTTGGCAGCGTGTCTGTCTATTGAACTAAAAGTCCCGGGTTCAATTCCTAGCATAGCAAAANAAAAAATATCAACAGTGATGAAATATGGGTTTACCCTTTCATTATGATGAATTAACGGCCGGGGGCTGGATATTGTGTTTGTTCTAGATTTAAGTTAGTTTATTAGTCGGTTCAGAAAGTGCACGCTAAATACCTTAAATAACGAGGGGGGTCGAAGCCCTCCAAAATGTTATGAACAGCATATATATTTGCTTTATTTATGGTTCAAACAATATCAAAATTAAGATACAAGTATAAATTATAGGGCTGTGTTAACATAAAAAAAGTACTTCAGATATCTTCTAGAGGTGTTTAATATTTAGAATTTTTCCTAGCCTCTGGTAGTTATGGGGTTATGTTTTCATAAAAAAAAACTTAAAATAGCTTCTAGAATTGTTCATCATTTAGACTTTTTTTTCTAGCTTCCAGTGATTTCCCCTTCCCTCACCCCTCGCAAATTATTGGCTGGTTATGGCTCTGCACATGAGTGTCAAACACGTTTATGGTGTATATTGAGACAGTTATGATTTGAACACGGAAGGTCTAGTGAGAATACGTCATGTGTAGTTAGTTAGGCACTAATAAAATCTTGTAATATTATCAATAACAGCCACAGAGAATGTGTTTTCATTTTCTATAGTGTGCTTGCTAGATTATACCATGGATTAGTAGTTCTTCCCAACAATCTTCCTTTGAGCAAGTTATTCTAAGTTTGTGTGTAACTACCAAGCTGATGAGCCCCTCTTCCTCGCACCATTTGGTCCCTTCATGAAATATTTAGGACCTCGTTGAGAAGACAAAATTAGGGACAGAAGGTCCTTTAGTACCTTGTCGACGTCACATGAATGGAATTGATTTACTCCGGTTGCTCCAGTTTAGAATGATATCAGTGTTCTCCTTTTGGCCAGGTCTCACCGACCAAGTGGAAACTCGCCATCCTTGCGAGATAAAGGTACTGCTCAAGACATACAGGTCCGAGGTCCTTTTGATGCTTGATCATCTCTGTCCACACCAACTGACCCCGAAGCAGTGGCGTACCAACTTTCATATAAAACAGGTCAATAGTGGAGTATCTAGATACATGAATACCCACGACTTATCCCTTACTCTCAGAAAAAAAAAATTGTACGATATAATTGTACAAACCTCCATATATAGTTAGTAATTATAGCTTGGAAAAATATTTTTAAAAAAAATCAGTAAACTAACATTAAGAATATTTTTCTTAGAAAAAACAAGCTTATCATCTTGTTAATCACAATAAACGCTTTTAAATATTCATTTAAAATAAATAGTACGGAGCTACGCACGGACTTTCTCGCTCTATTGTTTGAAAATGTAAATATTTACTCAAAACTCGTAAAATATGTGAATCAAAATAATATACACTAGCAAAACCAAGAATAAATTGCACTATACTTATATAAAACATTTTTTTAGTCCCGGTTTAAATATTATAATTTTATTTTTAAAGAATTAATGTCCTCAATTGTATGTTTGGACCAATAAAAAAGATCAATATTGGGTCCACAGTGTCATTGCATCGCTATTAAATTCCTCATTTATATATTTTGACCAATAAAAAATGTAAATATTGACTATTGAGTCTAGAAAGGATATAGATCATTGTTGTACAAACATTTCTCCTAAGAGGTTTAAGGAAAAACAACATAAACTCTTAGAGAGATTTACTTATATTTAATTACTCTATGGCATTGGAGAATTTATTGCGTTAAGACTCGTGTAGTATATATTTAAAACTCAAGCTCACAAAATTGTATTAATATATTTGCCAACATCTAAGAAACTGTTGGTTTTATAAAAATATATTTCATATAAAAGTTTTTTATGTTTAATAGTACTAAAATTTTGCAATGATGAGTTATTTAGTATCTCAAATAGTTGTAGAGATACGTAAATTTTAAGCTTCTGTAAAGTACCCTGAAAGTCATTTTTACGGGAAAATGAAAATAGTAAGTTTATTGATAATCTTAATCAACGCCTAGATACGAATTTTAATCAAAATCATTAGAGCTGATTTTGAGAAAAATCTTTTTTTTCTCTTTTCGCCCTCTATTAAACTACTCCTTATTTCAAGTTTAAACAGACATACAGACAGACGGCATTGCAAAGACCACTTTTTAGGGTTCGGGGGTAATGAGACGTCGACATACATCAACATTTCAGGTTAGGTTTTTTTTACGGTCGCAATACTTTACCTTTAGTGTTCGAAAAGTTAAAATATATATATTTACGTATAGCTTGAAAGTTATTGGTTTTATAAAAAATGCTTCGATTAAAATATTTGTATTATAAATAGATCTACATATTTAACCTAAGGCAAATATTTAAACATAATGAAGAAGAAGAAACCGTGTTAAACAAACTAAATTATATATTTTTAATCTCATCTTTGGTCAATTTGATAAATCCACATTTTAGCAATATATTTTCTATTTGTTACACCATATATCCTTAGCTAGAAATAATTTGTTGACATTTTTAACCAAAAACATACATTTTAAATAACAAATTTCTTATACCTAAATCTAAATTTTTATTTAACGAAATTCAGCTCATGCTTGCAAGATTTACGTAATTAATAGATCTATGCGTTTATCCCAAATGGGGAGTGGTAAAGGGGCGAAAAAAAGTTTAATTTTTTATGTTTATTATTTGTGAATTTTATAATATTTTATATAATTTTTTTTAGCACTTTGTTTTACTTTCAATTTATACACGTACGTACTAATTACGTTAGTGAGTTAGGGATAAGAAAGGTTGATATTAGAGGAGATATACATGCATTTGCATGGAGGGAGAGTGGAAAACCATTTGGGGAAACCATACTCAGTACATCTGACTGGGATTTGAACCCCGATTTCCCTGTCATCAGCAGTTTAGTCTAACATCAGAGTGACGCCTTGGACCATGCAGCCACCGAATCAAGTTTTGTATATAATCTAGTCGTGACTAATTAATATAAATTAGTTGATAAATTACTCCTGGACAAGGGAATTAAACCAAGGAACTCTTTCTTAGAGCTTCAAAGCTCTACCACTGAGCTATTTATGATTTGTCCCGTGCTCAGATTAATTCTTCACTCATAGTTTAAGGCAGAAGTCTCTGATGGACTTGTACAATCATTAGCTAGCCATTTCCCAACTAATTTAAACTGAATGAAATATGTGCACCTACCTAAGGGACATAAGCATACACATCTATATCACCTCGTGTGAATAAAGGTATTGGTTATGAGTAAGATAAAGTTTAACACCTTAAATTTGTCCCCATGGATAAATAATAACTTTAGTTTACGGCGAACATTATAGCTAGGAGGCTTAGAAATTTTGAATTCAAAGCAAGCTCAAATCTCTCTCTCGCTTCGACTTCAACACCCACAATAACGTTCGCATCTTTGAAACATTTCCGAAGAAGAAGGAGAAACATTTCTGATAGATTTAAATCACATCACATCTCACTATATATGACAAATTTCAACACATAATATTTTTTTTAGTAACGCCACAAAACATTATTTTTATACCGATTAGTACCCGCATTGGTGGCCGCATGGTCTAACGCATTACTCTCACAGAGACTAGACTGTCGATGACGGGGAGATTGAGGTTCGAATCTCTGTTGAGTGTAATGAGGGTGGTTTTCCCTAAATGATTTACACTTTCTCTCCAAGAAAATTCGTGTCTACTTTCTATAAATATAATCTTTCTAATACCAATAACCAATAACGTAATTAGTACATAAGTCTATAGTCTGAACGGGTAGTAAGATACGGTGCTATAAAAACATCTAATTAGTGATTAAATGACATCTTAACGTAAGCATGGATATATTCAGATATTTCAGCATAAAATAATATATGATGCTTTTTTTTATCTCTCTAAACATTCCCTCTTTACCTAGATGTACTTTAAAATTAACACCAAAATCATATCTTTTAAATAGGCTTTGACTTCGCTTCGCATGTTTAAGACTTAACTTTGAATTTAAACACGACTCCGCACAATAGCCTCTCTAAAAGATGAACCTTCACACACTAGCCTCTCCAAAAGATAACCTTCACACCTCTCTAAAATATAAACCTCCACACAATAGCCTTTCTAATAGATAACCTTCACTCACTAGCCTCTCTAAAAGATAAACCTTCACACACTAGCCTCTCTAAAAGATAACCTTCACACACTAGCCTCTCTAAAATATAAACCTCCACACAATAGCCTTTCTAATAGATAACCTTCACTCACTAGCCTCTCTAAAAGATAAACCTCCACACAATAGCCTTTCTAAAAGGTAAGCCTCCACACAATAGCCTCTCTAAAAGATAACCAAAGCTGATCTAGATGGTGCATTCTCAATAAAACTTGGAATAGTTTTGGGGACACTCAGTAATCTTAATAAACTATTATCTAGGCTCGTTCCTTTGACCAAGCAGCTAGAATTACCGAGTAGTACTCTTAGGGACACTGATTCTTTTCCAAGTTTTACTGACTGATATATTTACAATGTGTAATAAAAGAAAAAAATATCATTTTAACGTGTAACTACTTGATATTGACAAGTTATTAAAACAAAAGGCCATATAAAGCCTTTAAAAAAAGTTCAAACAAAAAATGTATAGCTTACCGTCTATGAATTTAACTCAAAATATCTATTGACAACACGTTATTTATTTACCAAAAGGGAAAAGATTTCAACCGTCAACACTGAAAATTATATTTGTAGGCTATATATAATACATCTTGTGACTTTATATATATATATAACAAATTCTTAAATACATTCTGGAGATGTAATATTTTACTATAGTATATTTTTGGATTGGAAAATTATCATTCTACGAAGTATCATTATTATTACTATTATCATCACGTCTTACTACCCTTTCGGATTGTACGCACTTAAGCTAATGTGTGATGGTAGGGTGATTGTGAGATGAAATGGAGGACCTACAGTTTAACCTGGGATCCGAACCATGGTGGAGGCCTGGCATTTCTCACAGTTACAAGTTGTGATTAATACACGTCTTGTCAGAGGTGAAGGAAGGGTTTAGCAATCAGATAAATCTGTGCTGGGACTAAGGATTGAACCCCGGACCCCCAGCACAGAAGTCCGACACCTTACCCCCAGACCACCAGGTTACTCTTCTACGTATTTGCATTTTGCGATTAAAATTACATTACCAAAAGTTTTCATGATTTTCAAGCAATATCAAAATAAAAATATAACTAATTGTCATATTAAAGATTATAGAAAATACATGACTAATAATTACACAAAAATTAATTTTAATCAAAAGAAAAGTATCCTCAAAGGAAATGTATGTAACTTAAATGTTTATGTCTAACCTTAAAGAATCACCAAGTTTCCACACGCATTCTTCTGCTTCGATTAATTGTACGCGACTCAAATGTAAATTCGATGTGAATTTTAGTTGAAAATCCGTTCCTGCTCGTCAAGCGTTTGGCTGTTCGGTTAAGCGCGCTTTGTCGCTCTGCCGGAACAACTGGAGAATATACATGACACGGCTCTCCGCCTTCAAATTAGGTAGGCATGCGCAGTACCTACGGACTCGCGTCAGATACAGACTCCATTTAAGACTACTCCTCTAAAGATCTCAAGAAGTTTCTGCAAAGCTTATTCATCAAAGAAACACAGCAAGGTTTATCGTCTATAAATTTAAAAAAATTAGTTCCTCTTAATTATTTTTCCACCCCATCTTACTTACTACCTGTTCAGGTAAAACGCATTTATGAAAATCATTATAATGGGGTAGGGATGAGAAGGACAGCATTTTAAAGGTAATCTACCCGCATCTGCGTGGAAGAAGAGTGAGAAACCATTTAGGAAAAAAAACAACTCAGTACACTCGACTGAGATTCGAACCCCATTATCATCAGTCTAGTATAACACGATAGTTACGCCTTAAACAAGATGTCTTCAGCTTTTTTTTTTTTTGCGTACCCTTAAATACGATTTTTCTTTAAATTTGTACCCCCCAAAGTTGTTGGTGCAAAATGCTAATCATACATATTCTATAATCTACATAACCACTTCAGTAGCCGCATGGTCTAAGGTGTCACTCTCACATTAGACTAGGCTGCCGATAATGGGGAGACCGAGGCTCGAATCCCAGTTGGTTGTACTGAGGGTGGTTATCCTAAATTTTTTTTTCCACTCTCGCCCACGTAAATGCAGGTACATTTCCTCTAAATTCATTCTTCATCCACCCTAATATATTAGTGTAATTAGTACATAGGAGTATAACATGAACATGTAATAATACGCGATGCTAAAAAAAAACTATATATATATATATATATATAATCTATCTCTAGGAGGGAGAGAAAGAGAGAAAGAGAGAGGGAGAGAGAGGAAAAAAGGTTCTACCAGACCTCATGTCTTTACGTCTGGGTTTCTTCTCATCAACAACAACTGTTTCCAGCCTGTGGTTAGGCCAGTTTAATAAAATGCCTACATCTTCCTCTTACCCTCCACCATTATTCCCCCTTTAATTGCTTCCATTCTTATCCTCTCACTGGCACACTTTATGTTTATCTGCTTCTCCCATCTCTTTCTTGGCCTCCCTTGCGGTCTTTTTCCTTTATACTTCATTTCCATTATTTTCTTTAACATCCTCTCCTCTTCCATCCTTCCTACATACCCATACAATATCTTCCTTGCTTCCTCTACTATCTCCTGTACTTCCTGTACCCCTACTCCTTAGAACTTCATTCCTAATCTTGTTTCTCCTCGTAAAAGTTTCTGGTTAGCCCTAAATCTTTCCCTGACTACTCAGTGTTTATCTTGAATTAATATATAGAATTTAATATATATATATATTTTTTTAAATTCTACATAAATGTGTGAAGTTCATTAGTATTTGAAAGATCACTCGAAATTTTCTGCGGTGATAATGGGGGGCAAAGCGACAAAGTTTCTTGTTAATAACTACAGTATAACCCTATTATGGTAAAATGAATATTTGTGCACAATTATTATTTGTGAAGCCATTATAATATGGTAAAAAACTGTCTTTTAAATGCAGTTTTTATTCAAATCTCATTCAATATGTTAACAATGTCCAGTATTTGTCACTTCTATTAATTCTTTATCTCCATTAATGTTTAATCAGAAATGATCCACGTGCAATAGTGCTGGTGTAACTTTATGATCTCTAGCCGACTGTATCACAGAGTTGATTGGTATGTGACGCACGCTCTTAATCTCATAAATACACATTTTAGGGTTACTCGTAGTTGAATTAAAAAAAAAACTCCAACTTTTTTTAACTGGTCATAAACTTGCTAATAAGTTTCACCTACATTTTGTTGAAAACAATATTAAAAAAATATCAATCAATTTCTTAAATAATGCGGGATTTCTAAACGTCTGCAACCCGTCTCAGTAATCTACCATAATATCAAGCACCCTTAGTCTTTTTATTCTAAAGATATAAAAGTTTCCTCTTAGATTATCCCTTTAATAAACTCCTAATTGTGTCCTCCTTACATATTTTTCCAGAATATCTATCTAATAATATACTATGAAGTAATCACTGTCATTGTGCAAGTAAATTTACTCTACCTTTTCATATAAAAACCATTACACCGATTTACCTGAAATTAAGGAAGTGCATAACTATTATAATTATTATTATTATTATTAGCACCGCGTCTTACTACCCGTTCGGGTTATACGCTCTTACGCTAATGTGTAATGGGTAGGGTGATTGTGAGATGAAATGAAGGACCTACAGTTTAACGTGGAATCCGAACCACGGTGGAGGCCTGGCATTCCACGCATTCACAAGATGTCTTGTCAGAGGTGAAGGAAGGGTTTGGTAATCAGATAAATCTTTGCCGGGACCGAGGATTGAGCCCCGGCCGCCAGCATAGAAGTCTGACACCTTACCCCTAGACCACCAGGTCACCTACAAGTGCATAACTAAGACGTTCTGTTAACATACATGCTAATTAAAACTACTTATACCACTTAACCTAAGGTACTACCCCCACTCTCCGCCCCCTTCTACCCCCAGACGTATATCCTGAACCACTGTGGCTAGGAGTAATAATAATACTTAGCAATGCGTCTTACTACCCATTCGGGTTGTACGCTTAAGTATTAATTGCACTAATGGAATAAGAATTGGGGAGGTTGATTATATAGGAAGTGAACCCGCACTTGCGTGGAGGGAGAGTGAGAAACCATTTAGGAAAAACCATCCTAGGTAATCTATCCTAACACAAAACTAGCACGTTAGCTAACTATACCACCGAGGTGGGTCACTAGGGCTAGGGAGTTTCTCTTTTGGTGGGGGGTTCCCACGGGCGCTCCACTTTAAACTCACTCCATCACTAACCTCCAGCTGCACTCGACAGCCACCGAATGAATCTCCGTAACTGAAAAACCACTACACTGATTGAGCTGAAATTTTGCGTGGGCATAGCTCAAACTTTTGGTTAACATATGGGTTAGTTAAAATATTGTATTTTTCCTAACCTAAAACACCAAACCCACTTCCCACCCCCTTTTAACCCCCATATATCTCTGGAACCATTGAGTTTAAGGTGTTACCTTTCGTGTGGGGGTTACCCACGGGTGCTGGACCATGGACACCCCCACCTCCACCCACCTCAACATCCCCAGACGTATCTCCTGAACCAGTGGTGAGAGGGGGTCACCTAAATTTAATAATATTCTTTTAATATTTAACTACCCATAAAAATTTGTATCCATTTGTAAATCAAGAAACTGATACATTCTACTTAAAACCATACACTCTATTTAAGTATGTGCATGTGGAACCCCCACTTTGAGGAGTCCTATCAATTCCAAAAGGGGGAGTCCAACAATTTTCGGGGGGGTGGGGGGCAGACAACCCGTTCCCTGGCATTTGTCACCTCTATACGCCCATGATGAGGCTTACAGTTTAGAAAGTACACTAGTACTAGCTAGACCAGCACAGGTACAGTAGCCCCATGGCTTCTTTGGTGATGACTGACAGCTCACAGATGACTTCTGACTGTCATAATTTAGGTGTATACCTAAATGTTGACTGTCAGAAGTGACAGCTGCTAAACACATGTTTTTGCAGACCATAAGTTTCGACGTAGGGATACATAATTTGGTCTTGAAACTTTTCAAAGCTTTTAGCTGTCATCTGTGAGCTGTCAGTGAGCACAAAAGAAGCCATGGGGCTACTGTAGACAAGCAGACAACAGTGTTAATATAGTCTTCTGTGGTTTGGTGGTGATGGGAAGGCCCAGGTTCAAATCTCTATTGGGTATACTGAGGTGTGTTTTAATAAACGGTTTCCAACTTTCCCTTCACGCTTTTAAGATTATACTAGCTATCAATTTTACTACCCTCATTCCTACCCCATTGGGGTGGCAAGACCCGCATACAGAAAAAAACATTTTATTTTTAACGAAACAGTTTTTAAAATAATTGTGTAACACAATCCAAACTTTTTTTTCTTCAAATACTCTATTATGGCTTGGAAAAATAAATCAAAATTGGGTTATCATTGAACTAGTCTTAAATTTATTTATATATATATTTTTAAATTGTTTCAAAAATTAATTATCAGTAACTACCCTCATGCTTTTTTTAAATACAGGTACACATTGGTAATTACATTCTAAGACATTACCTAGACATTACTTTTGCAACAAAATTGTTAAATACATTTATAATTAATTTGAATGTTCAAAAATCAGTCATTTAACAACTATTAGAGATATAATTAGAATAATTATTTCGCTCTAAGTTTTGTCTATATAACACCTAAATATAAAATTTGAATGAAATCCATCGAAGTGTTTCATTCATAGCCCCAGGTATATACCTAGAGAATTGTAGGTAACCACCCTTTATTTTGGTTCTGGGCTGCATAAAACGCTAAGAGAAAGTAAAAACGTTTGAATCAAAAATTAATAAACCCAAAACCCAATTTAATATATTTATACACACTTCGGTGGTCACATGGTCTAAAAGGCGTCACCATCGCAAGTATACTATATTTCCTATGACAGGGATAGTGGTTTTCGATTAAGGTCTGGTGTACATACGTGGTTTTCCTTATGTGGTTTTTCCACTCCCCCTTGACACAAATTTAGATACATTTCCTCTAAATTCAACTCTTCCCATCCCTAGCATATTCGTGGAATAAATACATACACGGTGACCTGGTAGTCTAGAGGTAAGGGGTCAGACTTCTGTGCTGGGGGTCCGGGGTTCAATCCTCGGTCCCGGCACAGATTTATCTGATTGCCAAACCCTTCCTTCACAAGACGTGTATTAATCACAACTTGTGAATGTGGGGAATGCCAGGCCTCCACCGTGGTTCGGATTCCACGTTAAACTGTAGGTCCTTCATTTCATCTCACAATCACCCTACCATTACACATTAGCGTAAGTGCGTGTAACCCGAACGGGTAGTAAGACGCGGTGCTAGTAATAATAATAATAATAATAATAATAATAATAATAATAATAATAATAATAATAATATTAATATTAATAATACATGTACAGCCCGAACGATTGGTAAGACGCAGTGCTAAAAGTAAAGTTTTATGTATTTTTAAGAAAAAACCATCAACAATAAATAATTGAAACAGTTGCAATAAACAGAGGAATCTCTTAAAGTAACAAGGTGTAAATGAAGTTAATACTTAGAAAAGCCTGTAATAAAACGTAAGTACACGAAATATCAAGTTGGTAACGTGCCACTTCTCTTATATCAAGGAATGATTCATAAAGTAGTTCCGGTCGATAATATTGGTGTTTAATGAGGGGTACTAAAAAAACATATCAAAGACTTGTCGAACTATATATCACTGGACAAAAACATTGAAGTGAATATTGGAAAGTTAAAAATAACCCTAATGTTGTTTTTACGAGCGTTTTAATCGTATTTCTTGTGTAACAGGAAATTGGGTAATGGCGTCTGATTTCAGATTTATGGCTATGTGCAAGAGTTTCTCAAAGGCTGCTTGAATGTAGGTTATGATTCATTAAAAATTGGTACCAGCAGCGTGTTGTTATGGTCTGTGCACCTGACTACTAGCCTAGGAGTCCCGGGCTAGATTAACGGCTGGTACCTTGGGTATTTTTACTGAAAGGGGAATTACTCCAACGGTTATCAGGGTTTGTTTGGTTGCGTTTAAGTTAGGTGTTTCCACTAGATCCACTCCCTCATATCTCACTATCACCATCATACTCACTATCTCCCTCATACTCACTATCACCCTCATACTCACTATCACCATCATACTCACTATCACCATCACCTCATCTCATCAGGACATGGAAAGAGTCTCCACGGAAAGAATGTACTATTAGTACATTCGGGCGTTCCCTGGACAATGGTACATTATTACTGGATAATATTTCCACAAACTGGGCTACGAATGCTTTAGCCCAGACGCGCAATAATATCACTCTCAAAATTAGGAGATTTGGAGGAGTGTTTTGTAACACAATTTGAAAAAAAAAATACCATCAGGATTTTTTCTAAAAAATGTCAAATACCAAACACATATAAAGGTGAAGCCAAAATTTCAGAAAAGGACAAATTCTTTCCATAGCAGTTTTTCGATTTTTCCCAAAAACTGATTTTGATATTATTTGTATTAAAAATAAAAGCATTTACTTATAGGGTTATAATATTAAAGTTTAAGATGGTAGTTCAATAGTGACTCTACAAATTATATGTAATTTACATTAGTTAGCGGCTTAGTTGCCTCTGCAATGTTTGCCATGAGGTGAACGTGCCTTTAGACGGCCCTGCCACCTCCGTAATGTTTGCCATGAGGTGAACGTGCCTTTAGACGGCCCTGTCAACTATGAAATGTTTGCCATGACGTGGACGTGACTTTAGACGGCTCCTGTAAACTCTGAAATATTTGCCATGAGGTGAAAGTGCCTTTAGACGGCTCCGCCAACTCTGAAATGTTTGCCATGACGTGGACGTGCCTTTAGACTGTTGGTCCATCACCGCGAGTCTATCTTTCTATATTGGAGTAGGACCTCTTTTTCCCCAATATTTGAACTCATCACCTACCGCGTGTCAGCTGTTCGAGTCAGGGCTGCCGAACTTTAGTTTTAGTGGCGGTGTTGTTCCACAGTGCGCTCTACCCCTCAAAGTAGACCACACACAAGGACTCCTTTCTGTTCCCAAAGTGGAGAGCATCGGGCCAAAGGGGGTTGGGTGGAGGAGGGGCTCTTTATGAATCTCGGCCAAGCGTCCATGGACGTTTGAAACTAGTTCTAGTGGGAGAGGTCCCAAGTTTTCGAATAAACCAGTCGTTTAACTCTCTAGCCTAGAGAAAGGAATAATTAATAATTCTCGAATATCTATATATATATATATATATCTCTATACATATAAATATATAGTTAATGATATGTATATATAGAGCTAATAATATATTTATCTAGTTAATAATATACATAGTTGATAATACATATTTATTTTTAAAAATATATTTATTTGAAACACGATATTATTAGCTTTGTCAAAGATTCCCCGATTTTAATTTATTATTAAAATAAAAAAAATACACACTGAGTATGTTTTCAAAAATTTAAATCCAAGAATAGTGATATGTAAAGCATAAATATCCTAAAATGACAATTTCTGCTGATAGCAATTTCTGAAATTCTCCCGAAATTTATTCTTATTTTTGTTTTTGCTTTAAAAATAAAAGCACTTACTTTGAGTACTATCATATCAAAGTTAGTAAGTTTTTAAACTGTACATAATTTACCTGTTAGTAAATGTATGGAAGCTATTAAGAGGGGATTGGTTACCGATGCCATAAAAAAGGTGGGTGAAGTTTTTATATATATATATATATATGTTTATATATATATATGTTTATATATATACATATATATATACATACATATATAAATATATATACACACACACATATATATATATATATATATATATATACAATTGGGCATCAGGATAAAAATTGGCAATAAAGCACAAAACGTCTGGACTTATTTTGGGGTTTACTATAATCACTTTTTTTTTTAGCACCGCGGGTGACCTGGTGGTCTAGGAGTAAGGTGTCGGATTTCTGTGCTGGGGTCCAGGGTTCAATCCTCGGTCCCGGCACAGATTTATCTGATTGCCAAACCCTTCCTTCACCTCTGACAAGACGTGTATTAATCACAACTTGTGAATGTGGGGAATGCCAGGCCTCCACCATGGTTCGGATTTCACGTTAAACTGTAGGTCCTTCATTTAATCTCACAATCACACCCTACCATTACACATTAGCGTAAGTGCGTGTAACCCAAACGAGTAGTAAGACGCGGTGCTAATAATAATTTAGCACCGCGTCTTATTACTCGTGTGGGTTGTAAGTGTATCTACTAGTTACACCAATAGTTTTCAGGGATTAAGATGGTTTTATTTTGAGGAAGTGTACCAGCATTTATATTAAGGGAAGTTGAAAACCATTTTGGAAAAAAAAAACACTCTCAGTACACCCGACCAAGATTCGAACCTAAATCTTCCCGTCATCTACAATATGAGCTACTGCGAGAGTAGCTAATTAGACCACGTGGCCACCAAATCGGGTATAAGCTCTGTTAATTGGACAAGCAATATTGTTGACCTTGATCACTTTTCACTTGGATACGACTCGACGTTATGATTTATTTTTCAAAGAATTACTTAAACTCTTCTCCCTTCCTATAAGTTTAATCATCCATTTACCTTTAAAACCCATTTTTTATTTGTCTATATTTTCTTCCCTTTATTTAATGAACGATGCCACGGTTTAGTATTTTTTTAAATTTATTAAGTCGAGCTTCTAAACATTTTAACTATCTAACAATTTTAATATTAGTTTAATATAATATTTACATTTCAATTTCGTATTAACTTGACGAAAGCCTAATAATTTGCTTCTACTCTTATTTAATTACTCTGTAATTATATTGGTTTGGATTACAGTAAATTATGTAAAAAGTTATGGATGAAGGCTATTTTTCTTTAAAGTAACATATGTAGAGTATCCTTTTATGATTCATCCACGAAGAAACACGCGCATTTTGGAAATAATGGGAAAAGAATTTCACCACTAAATATATTTTTATACCATATTTCATGTTAAAAGAACAACTGCGCTATTTCCTGTTAAAAGAACAACTCCGCAGTATTTGGCAAAGACGCCAATTCCCTATACCAATAAGAAGCTAGCCTTCACAACACCTGTCGCCAGGACTCTTTCTATTAGTTAGTTTGTACACTGTTGACGGGGGGAGAAAGATGCAAGGGGTATGTCATATACAAGCCGTTGTGCGTATGTTTAAGGCACCCCCACGAACAAGCCACACACAGCGGAAGCCAAACATCCCCGCCCACGCACAAGTCAGTCAGAGCCACACACTGGCAGTCACAGTCTAACACAGTATAAAATAACTAACATTAATATCACAAGTGTGCATTGATATAAAGCATTTAATTGGAGTATTTGTAAGTAATTAACAGATGTCATTGAATAAACAGCCATCAATAGTTCTCTTTCTTCAATTTTATTAATATACCGTTCTAATTAGTGCTCGACCACGGAGCTATAGACAGCTGGTTAAACGGTATCTTTTCCGTACAGTGATGATAGGCGCTCGACCACGGAGCTATAGACAACCTAAACATCATCACAGCATTATTATAGCTGGGAATTAATCCGTAGTGTTTCAATCGACGCTCGACGTGGGTCGATTAATTCAATAGTGTTACAACTCTATGGCACTAGGAACTAAGTTCATTGCCACACTTAAAAAAGCACACCACATATCCCTGTCTTCAGTTAGTTCTATCCCTCACTACACCTTATATCCTCCCATCTACGTCTAGGTCTTCCCAATGGTCTCTTCCCACTGGGTTTACCAGACAATACCTTGTACAAATTTCTAGATTCCTTTATTCGCACTTTATGTCATGCCCACCTTGTCTGGTGATGATTACAATGTATGTATCTCATCATTTTATAACCTCCTTGGGTGACCTGGTGGTCTAGGGGTAAGGTGTCAGACTTCTGTGCTGGCAGCCGGGGTTCAATCCTCGGTCCCGGCAAAGATTTATCTGATTACTAAACCCTTCCTTCACCTCTGACAAGACATCTTGTGAATGTGGGGAATGCCAGGCCTCCACCGTGGTTCGGATTCCACGTTAAACTGTAGGTCCTCCATTTCATCTCACAATCACCCTACCATTACACATTAGCGTAAGTGCGTATAACCCGAACGGGTAGTAAGACGCGGTGCTAATAATAATAATAATAATAATAATAATAATAATAATAATAATAATAATATAACCTCCTTAATTATCTATCGTCTAAATCATTTTAGGACCAAATATATTCCTAAGCACTTCGTTTTCAAACATCCTAGAATCCTCTATTTATTTCTATCATGTAAGGTAAGAGACCAAGTTTCAAACCCTAATTTTACAGAAATGAACTCTCATACAACACTTTGATGGATTATGTAGAGTCAGGAAAATGACGCATGGACAGGGATTTTATTCCTATTCATCCGACGATTAGGGCGTTTAGTTTGTCGGCCAGAGTTCTTTTGCCTGTTCTGGATTTTTCTGAATTTATTTACTAAACTCTCATAATTGAGAAGGTGAACTAAATTTTAATATTTGAGTACTGGGTTAGAATCCTGGCTGAGTGTATCGACGTTGGTTTTAACTAATTGATTCTAATTGATTTTCCACTCTCCCTCCACGCATATGGGGCATATTTCCCATAAATCACACCATCATTATCCCTACCCAATTAGTGTAATCAAATGAGGATGGTAAGACTCAATTAAAACCAAACCAACTAAATTATTTTATTTAATCGAGTTTGTTATAAAAAAAACTATCTAGATATATTTATTCAGGCAGATACTCACAAAAGAAACTGATAATTATTTTTCCAATCTCCATCTAATTATGGCATGAAACCCATTCATTCCCTAGCTCATGTAAAAATATTATAATGTGCTTGGAGGTTTTTAATTTTAATGTTGGTTTTATTGACATTCAAATGTAAAAATATAGACGCTTTTAAAATTATAAATGTGTAGATTTGTTTACTCAACTAGGAAGAGGTAATAGTTTGACAACCTAATTACTTAAGATAAGGAAAAGAGATTTAAATATAATATTTCCCAAGTTTTATTTAAAAAAATAATTAAAATGAGATGATTAGATGGGATAACGATAATTTTTCACCAACCATAAAGCAACATTTTTGTATTTGTTTAAAATAATAATTAAAAAAAATTGCTTTTTACAAAGAAAACTTCATTACAAAATTTACCGGTGGGCACATAAAAAAAAAGCGTTAGTCTCATCTTGTCTGGTTTTCTAGTAACGATGCGATAAAGGTTTGAATCCCGCCCATGTGAACTGAGGTAGACTTTAATAAATGTGTTTTTATTCTATTTCCACTTAAATTTAGTCATCTTCTTCAATATTCTATCGCCTTCATTCCTAACTCATTAATGTAAATATGTGGATATCCCGGACGGGTAGTAAGACGTGGAGCACGGTACTATTCTACCTTCATCTCTACCACATTAGTGTGAATATATGGATATCCCGGACAGGTAGTAAGAGGTGGAGCACGGTACTATTCTACCTTCCTCATCCCTACCATATTAGTGTAAATATGTGGATATCCCGGACGGGTAGTAAGACGTGGGTACAGAAAAAATTACCAGCAAAATTTACTTGTTAACTTGATGGCCAAATGATTTGTATTTTGTCCTACTTCAAGAGATAAGAAAGATGATTATTATGATACGTAGACGTGGTTTTATGAACTATTAAGTTTGAAGTAGACGTAATAAAACGTTACCCTACAGTTGAAACGACTAGATCGATATAAGTAATCTCAAGAAACATATCACTTTAAAAAGTTACTGCCCTCACTACTAATCACGGTTAGTAAAACGTGTAGTCCGTAAAGCCATAAGGACTTGAATGATAATATGTATGATAAATTAGCAACAGTTTATTACAATTCTAAGAAACCAAAGTAATAAATATATCATATATCGATGATCAAGCGAACTAAGGTGTCTCATCTGGTCTGTTTTTTCTGGTAACTGGGATATCAGTCTTCGAACTCAGGCATGGTAGGTTTAGAATGTTTTTTTGAAATGTTTTCAGCTCTCCCTTCACAAATATACTGATACATTTCCTTTCAATTCTACTCTACTCACCCCAAGCCCCTTTAGTGTAAATATTTGGACATTCCAAATAGGTACTAATAATACGTGGTGTATTATATTCGGTGGCCACGTGGTTTAAGGCGCTATTCACGCAGTAGACTAAACTGTCGATAACGTGCTGATCAAAGTTCGATTATTGGTAAAGTGTATTGAAGGTGGTTTTCTTAAAATGGTTTATCCACTCTCCCTCCACGCAAATGCGGTTACACTTCATATAAATATAACCCTGTTAATCCCTAAAACTATTAGCGTAATAAATACATAAGCTTATAACCCAAACGAGTAGTAAGACGCGGAACTAAAGAAAATACATGGTATACAAAATAAGGGGGAGTAATATTATAATTATCTAATCAAAATATGTTTTTGGTAGATTTAGCCTACATGGTTCAATGATAATAAATTCCTTGAGCTTCTTATGTGGATGGCAAACAAGCATCGGTATTTAAATTGATTTTTTGCCACAGTTTTGAATTCGTCCCATGAATTTCTGAGCTCTGCCTTATCGATGGTCCTACGCCAAGTCATCCATGACCTGCTCTGATATCTGTGTACTTGCCGTTTACAGTACAGAGCTTGTCTTGAGATGTTATCCTGGTACCTCTAGAAATTTCGAATAAGGGTTCGGCCAGACTGACAAGCGTGTGAGCGTGCGCGTGATTAGCAGATAGTTCTCGATAGTCGTTGACAAGGAGGCAAAGGTTCGAATCTTGGCTCAGTGAAATGAGGGTGGTTTTTGAGAAGTGATTTTTTGTTGTGGTTTTTTCATCCTCTCTCAACGCTAATGGTGATTCTTATTTGTAAAGGCCTACTTTAAATATAATATTGAAGTAGTTTGACATATCAGTTTTACACACATATGTATGGTTTATGATCTTACCAATTAAATTAGGCCGTTAGTAGCAAGTGTGTCAAACCTATAGATAGTAATAAAAATGTCAAAATGAGAAATTTTTCTACCCCTCAATGAACCAACATATAATAATATTGCCTAGTGCCTGTAAACTATACTGTACCGGGTCTAGCGCGCGCGCTTGGAAATTATAATCAGTTCTATCTTTCAAGCGCGCGCGCTCAGTCCCTCGCTCACTCGCTCGCACGCTCCAGTCTGGCCACCGCTCATTACAACCAATGTGTTCTATTTTATATTTTAGTCGCTCGCTCCAGTCTGGCCACCTCTCATTACAACCAATGTGTTCTATTTTATATTTTAGTCACTCGCTCGTCCAGTCTGGCCACCTCTCATTACAACCAATGTGTTCTATTTTATATTTTAGTCACTCGCTCGCCCAGTCTGGCCACCTCTCATTACAACCAATGTGTTCTATTTTATATTTTAGTCGCTCACTCCAGTCTGGCCACCTCTCATTACAACCAATGTGTTCTATTTTATATTTTAGTCGTTCACACGCTCATTCAGTCAGTCTGGCCGTACCCTAAGACATCGTCATCTGCGACCATCTGATCTCCAGTTGCATGGGATACTGGTTGGTTTCGTTCAACAGCTTTTCATTTGGCACTACGTTTGGTTTAATCAGTTAAATATATGAAAACAAAATACTGTTGGAAATGAAATCAATCTGTGTTTTAGAACATGGTCGCTCAAAAATTATGGTTCATCGGACAAGTTTAGATAACTACAGACCTAGACCATTGGCGCTAAATTCAAATCATTCAATTCACGTGTCTACATCCCATTTTTTAACCTTCATGTGGAATATTACCTTTCGCTATGCCCCGCAATTTCACTTTCAAAATGAACATACCTCACAAGGAAAAATATACTAACAACTATTTAATCTCTTTTACAGATTCGTGAATAAGTCCTTAGAAGAATGGATGAGAAAATAACCATTTTGGATGTGATTCTTCGGTACAAAGCGAACTGGATCGGACACATCCTTAGCTGGAACTATCTTCTCTATTATGACGTCATAGAAGGAAAGTTTGAGGGAAAGAGGAGTTTACTAAGAAGGAGGATTCAAATATTGGGTGATTTCAAGGAAAAAAGAAAATTCTGGAAGCTGAAGGAGGTGGTCTAATTTCACTGACAAAAGGAATGTGCCGTTGTAGTAAAGAACATCTAATAATAATAAATATAGATTAATCTCAATGGTTACACCCATTAATATAGTTCGCCCTCACACCATGAGTATGTATAGATATAATTTTTTTTCTTGCACGTCTGGACTACATCATTTTTATTCCAGTATTTGGAAATATTAGTCATTAGTTACTAATGTGCCGTTGCCCAGGAGACGTCCGAATATAATAATCGTACAGACTTTACGTGGAGGCTCTTTCCATGTCACGATGAGTTATGGTGATGGTGATAGAGAGTATGAGGGTGATAGTGATTATGAGGTGATAGTGAGTATGAGAGTGTGGAACCAGTGGAAACACTTAATCTAACTTAAGCCTAATTAACTAAACCCTGTTAACCATTGGGGTAATTCACCTTTCGGGAAAAATATCCAAGGTATCAACCAGGAATAGAACCCAGGACCCCTAGGCTCGAAGTCATGTGAGCTGACCTCTACCCCATGGGGCCGGTTACCATAGTGATAAGGGTCTGCGATGGTAGTCTGTTACTCGTAAAGTAAAATCCACATAATCCCTCCCAGCACTATATTTCAAACAGGTCTAAAGTAAGGCAACTGATTACAGTCGAAAGGCTCATAAATATTTTTAATTATAATATTCGTACACGACCATAATTTGGGAAAAACAGTTAATAAATGTTTCTGAATGTATTAAAATAAACATAAACATCCGTAATCATAAAAGTAGACCACGAGTCTCTGTGGCTGTATTTATGGTGGCTCCAAATATATAACAACCACACCAGGCCATGTGTCAACTCAGCCTTCAAATAGTGAGTGCTCTAGGTTTAAAATGTACCTTTTTATATTGTCATTTTACATCAAATATTTTGGGTACAATTTCTTCATAAGTTATTTTTATAATTCAACTTGCATACTAAACATTTCAATGGCCGCATGGTCTAAGGTGCTACTCTCCCAGTATACTTGACTGTCAATAACATGGAGATCTAGGTTAGAATCCTGGTCAGGTATAATATTATTATTATTATTAGCACCGCGTCTTACTACCCGTTCGGGTTATACGCACTTACGCTAATGTGTAATGGTAGGGTGATTGTGAGATGAAATGAAGGACCTACAGTTTAACGTGGAATCCGAACCACGGTGGCGACCTGGCATTCCACACATTCACAAGATGTCTTGTCAGAGGTGTAGGAAGGGTTTGAAAATCAGATAAATCTGTGCTGGGACCGAGGATTGAACCCCGGCCGCCAGCACAGAAGTCTGACACCTTACCCCTAGACCACCAGGTCACCCGTCAGGTATAATAGAGAGTGATTTATTCCAAAAGGTGTTTCCCACTTTCCTTCTACGCAAATGCGGGTACACTTCCTATAAATAGTACGGTCATTTGAACACAGAAAAGCCTTATCAAAGGGAATAATCCTCATACTGTGGTATATGGAAAGGACAATCCTAAATTATCAAAATCATTAAAACAATCCTCAAATAACTTAGAATTTTCTGTTAGGAGCCTAAAAAAATTACTTTTACAATATTTTTTTTGAAGGGGGGTTAGAACAACGTTTCTCACCTTTCACTTTGATCTTAGATCTGTTAAAAGGGACATTAATTTATGTTAACACGCTCTCTTTGAATTAAAAACAAATTAAGAAGAAAGGATTTAGAATATAGCTTGTTTGTTGCGTTATAATATGTTATGTTCTTAGTCAAAAATTAATATAATAAAGTAATAGAATACATGCATAGTTTAGGTTTGTAAAAACAGTAAGATTGGTAGGGAAATTTGAAGTTTTATTAAATTATTATTTAATATCAATTAAAAATATATTCAATAATTAAGTTATTGTCGGTGACCTGGTGGTCTAGGGGTAAGGTGTCAGACTTCTGTGCTGGCGGCCGGGGTTCAATCCTCGGTCCCGGCATAGATTTATCTGATTACCAAACACTTCCTTCACCTCTGACAAGATATCTTGTGAATGTGGGGAATGCCAGACCTCCACCGTGGTTCGGATCCCACGTTAAACTGTAGGTCCTCCATTTCATCTCACAATCACCCTACCATTACACATTAGCGTAAGTGCGTATAACCCGAATGGGTAGTAAGACGCGGTGCTAATAATAATTTAGTAAGATAGATTTGGCTGAAAATATCCGTCCAAAGAATAATAATATTTAGCACCGCGTCTTACTACCCGTTTGGGTTATACGCTTTAAGTACTATTACGCTANCCTCCACCGTGGTTCGGATTCCACGTTAAACTGTAGGTCCTTCATTTCATCTCACAATCACCCTACCATTACACATTAGCGTAAGTGCGTATAACCCGAATGGGTAGTAAGACGCGGTGCTAATAATAATTTAGTAAGATAGATTTGGCTGAAAATATCCGTCCAAAGAATAATAATATTTAGCACCGCGTCTTACTACCCGTTTGGGTTATACGCTTTAAGTACTATTACGCTAATGGATTAGGAATTGGGAAGGTTAAATTAGATGAAGTGAACCTGCATTTGCGTGGAGGGAGAGTGGAAAACCATTTAGGTAAAAACACCCCCAGTTCACTCGACCGAGATTCGAACCTCAATCTCCCCGTCCTCAGCAGTCTAGCTCAACACGACTAGCGCGTTAGCCAACTACGCCACCGAGGCGGGTCGTCCAAAGAAACGTTCTTTGGTTGATTTTAACGTCCTTATAGTGTGAGTGTTGTGTGTGTGCAAGGGGGGGGGGATTCGTACCCATTGGCATACCTTCTTTTCTTTCCTCTACACGAAGCAATCCCCAGCCCTCAACAACAAGTGAGTCAGTGAGTGAATCAGCAAATGAGTCAGTCATCTCCCCCACACACCCGTAAATGAGATGTTATTTTGTTGACAGACATAATTATTATGATCGAAATAGATTTTCGATTACCATTTCCTAAGCCAAAACTTTTGGATTTCTTTATTCTGACCATCTAAATATTTCTATGATCATGATATTTTTTATTTTACTTTGTTGATGGTAAACCTCCATTATCATATTCTTGAATATTGATCAGGAATCCAGCACCAAACTAATCTTGCTTGCGATCTTATATCTCTATGGTTGTTTGCCCCTTCTGGCCTTGGTGCCCGCTGAAAAACATTCTACCATATAAAAAAAACCAACCAAACAAACAGAAGGGAAACATTACTGACGGAACATTGTTTAGCGATCTATTTTTAGCAGCTAGGTTGTGCTACTGGTGCGGAAAAAAGGTGAAACTCAGTGTGTGTGGTAAGACATCAACGTATTTTGTGCAGCGCCACGGAGCATTTATAAGATTGAATAGTCTGGCTGATTTTAATTCACAGCGTAAAGTTGAATACTCTGTCTACCAGTATGTTTTTTTGGGCAAATTTTAACACATACTTTTTACCCATATAACCTTTTCACATGCTATTATTTTTTAATTGCTAAAACACTTCATTATTTGTTTGACTATGCTGATTGTGTCACCGTTAAATACATTATTGTATTGAAGGGTGCGTGACCCCCCCTGGCCTTATCCCCTCACTTTATTTTAGCACCATGCCTTACTGCCAGTTTGCGCTATACGCCTGTTTAATCATAAATTATCCACGTGCAATAGTGATCGTATAAATTTACGATTTCTTGCCAACTCTTATCACAGAGTTGATTGACATGCGATGCACGCTCTTAAAACACATATTGATATCATACAAAAATAGATATTTAGTAAATTATTTATTTATTTTCCAAATGTAATAAATCAGCATATATTTACTTGACATTTCCTAAAATGTAACACACATCAGTTGAATGTAACATGAAATTTGTCCAATTTATTGAATAATTGTATGCACACCAAACGTACGGGCGCAAGCATATTAATATATTAAGTACGAAAAACAAAACCTGTTTTAGTGGCTGAATGCTCTAAGACGTGTCTATCGCAATGTACTAGACTGTTTATGACAAGGATTGCGGGGTTCAAGTCCCGATCAGGTATACTCAGGGTGATTTTAACTTGATGGTTATCCCCTCTCCCTCCATGTAAATGCAGATACGTTTTCCTAAATGAAACCTTTAAAATCCCTAACACCTTAGTGTAATTAGTAGTCCTATATGAGCCTATTTTTTTAAGCACCACGTCTTACTACCCGTTCGGATTATTCACTTAAGTACTATTTACGCTAATGGGTCAGGAATTGGTAAGATTGAATTTAGAGGAAGTGAACCCTCATTTGCGTGGAGGGAGAGTGGAAAAACATTTAGGAAAAACTATCCCCAGTTCACCCGACTGTGATTCTCCCCGTCCTCGGTGGTCTAGCTCAACACGACTAGCGCGTTAGCCAACTACGCCACCGAGGCGGGTCATAAGCCTATAGCTCAGATAAGTAGAAAGGCAAGGGAGTTAAAAACAATCAAAAATTAGGGATAAGTTTAAAAACAAATTTTGCAACGACCATTTTTAAATTTTATTTTCCCCAACTATTAACCTTTTATTTAATGTGTTTTAGTCATAATTACTCTGTGACGTTAGTACTAGCTTTAAACGTATTACGATATTGTTTTCATATTGAAAGGGAATATCGATGATATGTCAAGTGCAGCTGAGCTTGAATAATTTGTCCAACTCGCAATGAAACGTGACAGGGCCATGACGTCACAGCTCAAAGGAATCGGGGAAAAGACGCTATTTCCACCGGACAGAGAAATTTCACAAATTGTATCTTTCAGCTTTGGGCTGAATAACAGTTCTAGATCCTACCCACCCACTTCGGTGGCCGCATCATCTAAGGCGTCAGTCACTCTCATGTTAAGACTAGACTGCCGATGACATGAAAATCGGAGTTCGAATCGTGGTCGGGTGTACTGAGAGTGGTTTTTCTTAAAGTGTTTTCCACTCTCCTTCTTAACAAATGTGGGTATACATCCTTTAAATTGAACCTTCCTATTCACTAACTTGTTAGCGTGATTAGAACCTACATATGCCTACTAAATGAATAGGTAGTAAGACACGGTACAATAGTAATAGTTTATTATTATTATTTAGCACAGTGTCTTACTACCCGTTCGGGTTATACGCTTTAAGTACTAAATAGGCTAATGTATTAGGAACTGGGAAGATGGAATTAAAGGAAGTAAACCCGCATTTGCGTGGAGGGAGAGTGGAAAACCATTCAGGAAAAAACACCCCAGTTCACCCAACCGAGATTCGAACCTTGATCTCCCCGTCCTCAGTGGTCTAGCTCAACAAGACTAGCACGTTAGCCAGCTACGCCACTGAGGCGTGTAATAGTCTATTAATAGGCCTATGTGTTTTCATTTATTTGAGGTATTTAAAGTACACTTCTTGAACCGACCGATTATATCAGCACACGACTTATAAATTAACTTAAATATATAACAGACACAAAATCCAGCCTCCAGGCCGTAATTCATCACTGTGAAAGGCGGAGCCCAATTTCACTAACTATATATTTTTCGGTGATGCTTGTAATCGAACCCGGGATCCTTAGCTCAGTAAACAGACAGGCTACCGATTTAGCTAAGGTGTCAGACGATTATTTGATCATCTATGTATGATATACATCAATCGATGAATTTATAGACACTATTTTGATAGTGTTTGTGATGTTATCAGGAAATGGTTGAGGCCTATATTATTATTATTATTATTATTAGCACCGCGTCTTACTACTCGTTCGGGTTATACGCACTTACGCTAATGTGTAATGGTAGGGTGATTGTGAGATGAAATTGAGGACCTACAGTTTAACGTGGGATCCGAACCACGGTGGAGGCCTGGCATTCTCCACATTCACAAGTTGTGATTAATACACGTCTTGTCAGAGGTGAAGGAAGGGTTTGGCAATCAGGTAATTCTGTGCGACGACCGAGGATTGAACCCCGGACCCTTGAGGTCTATAAAAAGGATCCTAAGCTGTAGATTTTCACAAAAATCCCAAATCATCTGGACTTCTGCTGGGATCTACTCTGTGCCCTGTAATTTGTACAGGCAAGAAAGCTGTATTTTACAATTTATAATCCAGGAATTTTTGATTATTTCTTGTTTTACGTTTACGTTAGTATAAGGCAGTCCATTGGTTCTAACATCTTGAAATTTCAACCTTAATATGGAGATGTAGGGGACGCATATAAAGGTAAGTGTTTTTGCAATTTTTGTAATAAAATTTTATTCACTAAAATAAATAGAATATTGCATCAGTACAAACATTGAATTTAATTTTTTTCCCAAGGTGACCTAAACATTTATTAAATATCTGTCAAGTTTTTCCTGGAATTTGATTTAAAACTTTTTCTCTTTATATAAAAATGTATCATCTAATGTTTTTATGCTCTTGACAGATATTCAACAACTATTGACATCACCACTATGTGAAGAAAATTAAACTCTATATTTGTACTGAAGAAATATTTTATTTATTTTGTCAAAAAAAAAAGTTTTGTTATAAAAACTGCAAAAACACTGGTCTTTTCTCGCGTCCCCTACATTCCCACACTAGCGAAGTTGCCTGCCTAATTGGGGAATGCGAAGCGATTTTGCAAAGCGGGTTGCATCTTAACTTGACGCACCTAAGTAAGATCACGCTTAGTCTTCAATATACAAAGTAGAAAGAAAGGTGATACAATAAGAAGTTCACTTTATGAGTGCTCTTTTATATGTGCTGAAAGCACTTTCCCTCTTCCACTGACGAGTATAAACAATCGTTCTATTATTTGAGTCTGGACAGAAATGACTTTCATTTCCAAATAACCTTTTTCTTGGGTCCTATTCTAGATATACATATTCTTCCATGGACCTTTTTAATCTACATCCTGGAAGGAAGATACCTACAGGAAATTTTTAGGAATAAATCAATTAGCTTAAGCTGTAAACTAATTAAAAAATTGTTTTGTTACAATTTAAAACTATTTTTCGAATTTATTTAAGACGTTATAGTTTTTGTTTAAATGTTACATATTTAAAACTCACCGAATAAAAGGTTCAATATTTTAACATGGAAAAGCATATCTTGACTCACTGTGACGTCACAGGTAGGCAACATCCTTAAAACAGTGCCTTAGAATCTAGAAGCATTAGAGAATGAAAATTAGGTAAATTTAGGTTTAATCCTTAACTATCTGTATACCCACTTCGATGGCTGGAAGTTCTAACACACTACACTCACAGTAGGTTTCCTATTATCCCTCCACGCAAATGTGGGTACATCTCCTTTAAATATAACTTTCCTAATACCTAAAACATTAGCGCAGTTTATACATAAGCGTATAACCCGAACGGTTAGTAAAACGCGATGCTAAAATAAAAGCTATCGATATTTTTTACGAATAAAAATCCCTAGCTACGTAAATGTGGTAGATTTTTCTTCGTCTTCAAAAGAATTCCTTTATGGCTGGCAGATGTGTGTAGACACTAAGCTAATTTTTTAAATACGAAAAAAAAAAGAAAAAAATTCGGGACCTGTTCACGTCCATCGGATTGTTGTCAAATTAATAAAAAAAAAGTAAAAAAATCTTCATAAAAAAGGAAACTTGATAGAATAAAAATATTGTTTTTCCCACATCTCGTTTGTTAACACGTCAGGGATATAAGCATCAAAATCATGCTAACACGGAGGTAGAATTTATATTAAATGTGTCATCATTTGCATGTAATCTGAAAGGGAAACTATTTAATAATAACCTATCTTCAGCCTGGATTCTAACCCCAACCTAACCGTCCCCTGAAAATCGGATTGGACGAGCCTGGCATATAGTTTGCGTGCCCATTACCCTGGACACAAGGGTCTTAATAATAATATTCACAAAAGCGAAAAATTTCAAACTTAAATGGAAGAATATATTTTTCAGAACGACAAGATAAGTGAATATGTTTTCACCCTTGAATTTTAAACGTGTTATTTAAATTTTACTTGGTTTAAATCCCGACCGTAGTCATTGGGATTGATTACCACATCAATGTATATATACACAAAGTACTTTTAAGCGAAAGTCATATTTCAAGACATATTTCTAACATGCAAACCATAAACTTTGTCAAGTACTCGTCAAGTAGCTAGGTCGGTTAAAAAACCAATCCCACTAATGCCTTTTTTCACTCTAGTAAACGAGCTAGCAGCATGATTATTGTTAACGATCGGATGGAGATGGAAAGTTGACTAACGATCATTTCACTGAAACGGAAACCATCCGGGTTCCAGACATTTTAGAAGAATCTAGAACAGGGGTCACCAAATTCAAGGAGTATAAGAGATATTTTGAAAATGTAAAATTGTTACGTGAACTACCAGATTAAAAAGTTGCCGTATAAAGTATTGGTTATTATTGTTACCTTTACAAAAGCTCTTTACAACCCTTGTTAACAAACGTGACATTAACATAGGAAAATATTTGATCCAAAAAGGGTTTAAGATCAAGGCGAGTGGAGTAGGTTACATAATGGTGAGTTACATAACGTGTACTCATCAACATACATTGTTAGGTTAATCAAGGCTTGCAGGTTACAGTGGGCAGGTCATGTAACTAGAATGGAAAAGAACTAGAACCATGTCCAGAGTATTGACTGGAAAACCCAATGGGAGGAAACCACTGGGAAGACCTAGACGGGGATTGGAGGATAGCATTAGAATTGACCTGAAAGAGATAGGTTGTAATGAGGTGGACTGGATATAACTAGCTCAAGCTAGGGACAGGGAGTATTGAGGTGGACTGGATATAACTAGCTCAAGAGAGGGACAGGGAGTATTGAGGTGGACTGGATATAACTAGCTCAAGATAGGGACAGGGAGTAATGAGGTGGACTGGATATAACTAGCTCAAGATAGGGACAGGGTGTAATGAGGTGGACTGGATATAACTAGCTCAAGCTAGGGACAGGGTGTAATGAGGTGGACTGGATATAACTAGCTCAAGATAGGGACAGGGTGTAATGAGGTGGACTGGATATAGCTAGCTCAAGATAATAATAATATTTAGCACCGCGTCTTACTACCCGTTCGGGTTGTACGCTTTTTTAAGTACTAATTACGCTAATAGATTAGGAATTGGGAAGGTTTAAATAGAGGAAGTGAATCCGCATTTTCGTGGAGGGAGAGTGGAAAACCATTTAGGAAAAACCACCCGCAGTTCACCCGACCGAGATTCGAACCTCAATCTCCCCGACCTCAGCAGTCGAGCTAAACACTACAAGCGCGTTAGCCAACTACGCCACCGAGGCGGGTAGCTCAAGATAGAGATAGGTTTTAATGTGGAGGATCGGAGGATAGAACCAGCTCAAATTATGGATATAAATTGGTGTGTCATCTACTGAGAAGAATGTAATTCACTTTCGTCCATGTTTATTTTAAATTTATGGGGGCGGGCCTAACCTTTAAATCCCATTCATTTTTTAATTTGTTTTTTAGCACAGCGTCTTAGAACCCGTTTGTGTTGTACGTATCTTTACTATCTACGCTAGTGTGATAGGCATGATCTTTGAAAGGGAGAAAGGAAAGTGGTTTTTTTTTATGAAAAACCACCCTCAGTACACCTGACCGGAATTCAAACCCCAATCTCTTAGTAATTGATAGCCCCGTCTATTAAGAGAGTGACGCCTTTAAGCCAAGATGTTCATCTGTGAGTCTACTTCTGTATTTTGTATTCACCCCCTCCATCAGAGAATGATGACTCATACAGGTAGGTAGTTAAGAACAACGCTTTCACTCGGAGTACAATACGAATCATAAATGGTTTTTTTTTCCTTTCGAAATAAAAGGCCCTACCTATCCAAATTTGAGGTAACACTCTTTCAAAGATAGGTTTCCTTAAAAAAACCTAAAATACGTTTCTCTTACGAGCTGGTGACTTGGCGGTCTAGGGGTAAGGTGTCAGACTTCTGTGCTGGGGTCCGGGGTTCAATCCTCGGTCCCGGCACAGATTTATCTGATTACCAAACCCTTCCCTCATTTCTGACAAGACTTGTATTAATCACTACTTGTGAATGTGTGGAGTGTCAGGCCTCCACCGTGGTTCGGATCCCACGTTAAACTGTAGCTCCTCCATTTCATCTCACAATCACTCTACCATTACACATTAGCGTAAGTGCGTATAACCCGAACGGGTAGTAAAACATGGTGTTATCAATAACAATAAAACTCTTATGGACTACTGCTAGTACACGATCGAACTTCTGGCGACCCCTGTTCTCGAGTTGAAGAAACATTTAAAATGTTATAGTTTATGTTAAACCCCTACTCACCAGTGGTTAATGTGACACTAGCTTCTTTGTGTCAAATTGGACATTGACAGTAATTACACAATTAAATGTGATGGAGCCATTGAATTGATTATTGGCCTTAGAAATGTCATTTTCAGTCTAATATATTTGAAGTTGTTTAAACGTTCGTCTTGAGGTCTTCGTGAAACAAATTTCAATTATATGCCGTGCACAGATGGTCACACGATTTAATCACCAATCTCGCAATATACTTGTTTGCCTCGATGGGGAATTCTAGGATCAAATCCTCACTAATATGGGTGCACTTTCTATAAGCCATCTCATTCTCGTCTCTAACCATAGATTTAGTAATTAAAATGGATTATTTCAGCACTTGTTTGAGTTATACGCTTATGTACTAATTACGCTAATGGTTTAAAAATGAGGAAGGTTATATTTAAAGGGAGTGTGTGGAGGGAGAGTGGAAACACATTTTGGAAAAAAAACACCCTCAATAAAACCGACCGAGACTCGAACCTTGATCTCCCCGTCATCGGCAGTCTAGTCTACTGCAAGAGTGACGCCTTAAGCCACGCGGCCACCGAAACGGGTTTTAAATTTATTAAATAAATAAATTATAACTTCTTTTTAGCACCGTGTCTTACTACCTGTTTAGTTTATACGTATATGTACTAATATTACGCTAATAAGTCAGGGAAGAATAAGGTTGAATTCAGAATAAGTGTACCCGAATTTTTATGGAGGGAGAGGGGCAAACCTTTTAGGGAAAACCACACTCAGTACACCAAACCAGGACTCAAACCCCGGTCTACCTGTTATTAGCGTTCTAGTCTGTTTCGATTCACTACTCTTCCACACAAATTCTAGTACATTTAATATAAGTTATCCTTTCTTATTTCATACCCCACTAGCTCGGACGGGTAGCAATAAAGCGGTTCACAAAATATGGATATTTATCTTCCACCACTTCTCCTTACTATTCGTGTGATATATTTATATATCAATTATATTAACGTGTAAGGGATGTACAATTTATAGCTTAGAGGAAATGTACGTTTATTTGCGTGGAGGGAGAGCGGAAAACCATTTAGTAACAAATATAATCCAAACGCCCAACCGATATTTGAACTCCAGTCTCTCCGTCACCTGCAAAACTAGACTACATTGGATATCACCGCTGAAGAAACTGAAGGTTTTATGGAGAAAAAATTTATCTTCTCTCTCTTTCTCTCTCTCTTTTAACTATTGCCAATTCTCCTCGATTTCAGTTATGTCTGAAGGTGGTTTGCTGGGGTAAGAAGGAGATACTGGCAACATCAACCAGCCAGCGTTGCAAAACATGTCTCATAAATAAATTAAGTTTGACAACGTGAAAACAAGAGAATGACAACCCCGTCTCCCAATAGTATCCATAGAGTTTTGTTTCCGACACCTTAGCTCAGTCGTTAGCGTGTCTGTCCACTAAGCTAAGTTAATATAATATCTAGCACCGCGTCTTACTACCCGTTCGGGTTATACGCTTTAAGTACTAATTACGGTAATTGATTAGGAATTGGGAAGGTTGAATTAGAGGAAGTGAACCCGCATTTTTGTGGAGGGAGAGTGGAAAACCATTTAGGAAAAACCACCCCCATGACCGAGATTAGAACCTCGATCTCCCCGTCCTCAGCAGTCGAGCTCAACACGACAAGCGCGTTAGCCAACTACGCCACCGAGGTGGGTCACTAAGCTAAGGGTCTCGGGTTTGATTCGCAGTATGTCCGATGATTTATCATTGGTGAAATATGGGTTTATCCTCTCATGTTGATAAATTAATGGCCGGGCACTAGATGTTGTGCCTTTCCTAGTCTTAAGTTAGGTTATAAGGCATATGAAGCTATGACAGGCCTGGTCAGTCGATAGGGGAAAATATATGACTTGAATAAATTATTATTATTATTAGCACCGCGTCTTACTACCCGTTCGGGCTATACGCACTTACGCTAATGTGTAATGGTAGGGTGATTGTGAGATGAAATGAAGGACCTACAGATTAACGTGGAATCCGAACCACGGTGGAGGCCTGGCATTCCCCACATTCACAAGATGTCTTGTCAGAGGTGAAGGAAGGGTTAACTTGAATAACTGACTCGGGCTACAGACTGAAAACAGTAATGGATGTATCCATACAGTTATGTCAAAGATCATATTCAGTGTAGATGAAGTTGTAAGCCTGCTTCTCTGGTCGCGTGGTCTAAGGCGTCATTCTCGTAATAGACTAAACTGCCGATGACGGGAAGATCAGGGTTCGAATCCCGGTCGGGTGTGCTTTTCCTAAATGGTTTTCCACTCTCCTTCCACGCGAATGCGTGTACACTTCCTCAAAATTCAATCTTCTTCATCCCTAACTCGTTAGCGTAGTTAGTACATATCCGTATAATCTGAACAGGTAGTAAGATGCGGTGATAAAAACATCTTGTAAGGCCAATGTTTTAAAAAAAATAGCGGTGAAAAAAGTTTCTGGGTAAAATATACACATTTTAAATGCAGTTTAGTCGAATAATTTTTGAGATTTCTATCATAAAGCAAATTACTAATTTACGAGTATATTTTATTAAATATCAAACATAAGCTAAACGTTCTGTAATAGCATGACGTCATTGTAAGTACTCCAATCATCAGTCACGACACTCGATAATCATTGAGTCACGTGACATCGATATCGCTAGTCTAGTTCCGCCGTGTTTATGATTATAATCATGTTTTAATGATGGCAGGTTAGCTTTTTTTAAAAAGAGTTTTGAGTTCAGTCATTTGAGTCTCACCAGTGGGTACGTGGGCAAATGCGCTAGTCTCGTCTTGTTTGATTTGCCAATAATTATTGAAAATACTAGAATCTACACATGGAGGAGACCACAAATCTAATAATTTAAATTAGTTGAAAAATGACACCTTGAGACGGGTTATATTCACTTGTCCAGGTGACATTTTTCAACTACTTTAAATTAATTTACTAAACTAGTTTTTCTAAACTGTTTTCAACTCACTCTCCTTGAAGATTCGTGTACACTGTACAGTGCACATACATTTTATCTCGCTCATATCAGTGGCGGTGGAACCTTAATTGTATAAGGGGGAGAGACAGACAGACAAACAAAAAAATGGTTTTTTTTGTAGGAACTTGCCTTACATCTCCTTCCCTCCTCCCCCAATAAATGTTTTAAAATTGGTTGTCCCTAATAAGAATTGAATTTGTCTTATTACTCAATTTTTAAAACTTAAATATTATTTCATTATGTTATTTGGAGTAATCTTCTTTCCCATATTTTTAAAAATTAGGATTGTATAGAAGCTATTTAGAATGGTCTATCTTCAACAAATTTTTGAAAATTGAATGCCTCTAGAAGCTATTTTTATCACTGACCACCTTGAATTTGAAAAGAGAAAAAAAAATCAGATTTCTCAAAATTTACTTTGAGTGATCCTCCTATATTTTTTTTGAAATTTGGAAGCCCCTCGAAGCTTTTTATAGTTGACATTTTTGAAAATTGAATTCTTTTAGAAGATATTTGTAGTTGTCGTTGCCTGGATTATTTTTTTAATTACACATGCATCTAGAATCTTATGAAGCTACGACAGGCCTAGCCAGATGGTAGTGGACAATATATTTCTTGAATAAAAAACTGACCACAGGCTGGAAACACTTATGCATGTATAGTACATCACAGTCAATACTCATGTGTACATAAATTATGCTCACCGTCCTCTGTTGTGGAAACTTTTTTATAGCTCATTGTTTGGTTATTTTTTGTCATTTCAAATATTTAGGGTAATACAAGAAGTCGTGGACAGCCGATAGGGGTGGTTCTCTCCTCGTGCTTAGTGGTTGAGCGTGGGTATGGGAGTTCTCACCGTAAAAAAGAAAACAATCAAAAAACACCAAAAGTTTCCCATGGTGATTCCTGGGATGAAAATTCCGGTAATACCAAGTATTATTGAAGTCAAAGAAGCTATTAATAAGTTAAATAATCATACATCTCCAGGTATAGATTAAATTCCAGCAGAGTTAATAAAGGGAGGTGGTGAAATGTTAGTAATAGAAATTAATAAACTGCTATGTTCCATATGGAACTATGAGGTATTACCACAAGAATGGAAGGAAGGTGTAGAAATACACATTTTCTAAAAAGGGAGAATAAACAGAGTGTAATAACCTACTACCAACATGTTACAAAATGTTATCCAACGTAATTTTAATGAGATTGATGTCATATGAAGACGAATTAATTGGGGATCATCATTGTGTATTTTGAACAAATATATCAATAATGGATAAGGTTTTTACTTGTCGGCAAAAATTTGAAAAATATTGGGAATACAACATGACGACTCAGCAATTATAAATAGATTTTAAAAAAGGTCTATTATTAAGTTAAAATAAATAATGTATATACAATTTTTGTTCTGTTTGGAATATCAAAAAGCCTTGTCAAAGTCGCTACTATCCAACCCACGGGCTAACGTGTCAGGATGGCCTAGTGAGATGAATAAGTAGTGGCAAATAATTGTGAGGATCGCTTCGATCTGGTTTATTGTAATAGATTAATTACTTTACCGGTGAATAATGTGATGTAGAACTTAGAAATAATTGAAAGTGGTTATAAAAAGTTCCTTGTTCTATCAATGTCCCTACTCAGCAGTTTATAATCTGACCTATCTTCAGTGTTGTAAATATAACTGTTGTCGAACACATGACCGCTTGGCGCCGTGCGGCTCTGGTTTATCTTAGACTTCTAAGAGGGATTGGGTTTCCTTCTCCGTCTAAACAGGGACTCAGGCTATAGGATATGCCCCCAACAAATTGAAGTAACTTGGTAGCTGAGTATAAAGAGCACGCCAAAGTAGCCCCCCTCCTCAGCTGGCGTTCTTATGCGCCCTCTCTCCCCTCCATAAAGGTCTAAAACTCACTGTTATATACCCTAAAAGGGGGGGACACTAGTTTTGTCAATAATCTGTGATTTGCTAATTGGCAAAACAATCTATGGTTTTTAAAACATGACCCGGTACGAATACACGACTGTAATTCAGGACAGTTGACAGTATGAATTATTCGGTTTACGTCATCCTTCCATGCTCTAGATTGACTGCGCTGCAGGCTATGATATCAAGCTAATTGAGGTATCTTTGACCGATACGTATGGCAGGGTATGGGCTGGATGTCAATTATCAGATACTTTTGAAATACATAATGGGTTGAAACAAGGAGATGAACTTTCCCCATTAATTTTTAATCTAGCCTTAGAGTATGATATCAAGGTAGTGCAAGAGTGTATGGAAGGATTGACATTAAACGGTACAATGCAGCTATTAGGACACAAAGATGATTTAGCTTTGTTGAGTTTTAGTAAAGAATCTGTTGCAAGAGCTACAAAACTTTTATTAGAGGCTAGTAAGTAAATAGGTTTAGAAGTGAAAACTGAGAATACTACGTTACTCTATATTATCACACAGAGAACACAGATTAAGACCGATAATTTAGAGAATACTTCGAACAATATATTATCGTTTGACAGTATTAAATTGTTTAAATATTTAGGAACAAATTTACCTAGCAATAATGATATTATAGTGGAGAATAGTAAAAAACTACAGTCGAGAAATACATGCTATTACTCGGTCAGTAATTTGTTGACATCTCGCCTGCTTTCAAGGAATGTAAAACTCAGAATATACCAAATAATAATTTCACCAATGGTTTTATATGGGTGTGTAACGTGGTCTCTTACATTACACGAAGAAGAAAAAAAATAGTGTGTTTTATAAACTAGGTGCTTAGGAAGATCTTTGGTCCAAAATAGGATGAGGATATTGGTACGTAGATGAGGTTACATAATGATGAGTTACATACCCTGTAATCATCACAAGACATTGTTAGGATAATCAAGTCTCGTAGATTAAGGTGGACAGGACATGTAGCGCGAATGGGAGAATCTAGAACTATGTTCAGAGAATTGACAGACAATCACAATGGGCGTGTTAGATTAGACCTGGAAGAGGCAGGGTGTAGTGAGGTGGACTGGATAGAACTCGCTCAAGATAAAGGATAGGTGGTGAACTTTTGTAAGTGTGGCAAAAGAACTTACTAGTTCTTAATACTATAGAATAAGTAAGTATTGATTCTATAAACTGGTAAATCCTCCTCTAGTTAGTTAATATTGTAGCTACACTAATTTGCTGCTTCACCCGATATTGTGTCAACTAATGGAAAAGTATAAAAGGTTGTACACTCAAACTTACTGAAAAAAATCAATAACTATAGTTTTTATAGTTTTATTTTGAGCTTTTTATTATTATTATTATTATTATTATTATTATTATTACTTTGCACCACGTCTCACGATCTGTTCAAATTACATGCATATGTATTATTTTCACTAATGTGTTAGGGATGAGGAAGGTTAAATTTAAAGGAAGTGTACCCGCATTCATTTGGAGAGAGAAAGAGAGTGGAAAACGATTTTTGAAACCACCCTCAGTACACCCGATCAGGATTCGAACTTCAATTTTCCTGTCATCGGCAGTCTAGTCCAACACGGGAGTGACGCCTTAAACCATGCAGCCACCGAAGAAGTTGCATTTTTTTTGTCAAATTAATAGTAATATTAATTCAGTGATTATTTAATTATTTTTTTTTAAGAAATAGTTTTGAAGGTAAATAAATGAAAATATGATTCGTTAATAAACTGTTTGACCATTTCCCCTTAATTTGATTTGGTTGCTTTCATCTCGATCCACACATTAATGTTAATTTATTTGTTTACCTGTGGAAAGTTCTTCGTAGTCGTCCGCACAAATATAGCTATTAGAAAGTTAAAGTTGATTTAGTTTCAACGGAGTCCAGACTTATGGATAGGACTTATGGAGGAACTCCGTGCTCACAGAAAGTCTTTAACTTTGGAGTGAGTGACCTCTTATGCTTCGACCACGATCAACTTAACGTTAACTTGACCGTATCATTTTTCCTTGTGCTATAATATGGAAGAAGTTATGATATATTTAACATAACGTTGACGTAGGAATGGTTTCAATGTAAAACTGGCAAATAATCCGCGTGTGACAACACTTCGACGGCCGCATGGTCTACTCACGCATTATTATTTATTTATTTAACACCGCGTTTTACCATCCGTTCAGGTTATACGTTTAAGTACTAATTACGCTAATAGGTTATGAATTGGGAAGGTTGAATTATAAAGGAAGTGAACCCGCATTTGCGTGGAGGGAGAGTGGAAAATAATTTAGGGAAAAAAACCACCCCCAGTTCACCTGTCCGAGATTCGAACTTCGATCTCCCCGTCCTTGGCAGTCGAGCTCAACACGAAACTAGCACGTTTGCTAACTACGCCATCGAGGTGAGTCAAAAACAAAAATAATAATATAGAAAAACTAGAGCAAAATAAAAATATATTACGTAACATAGAAATACATTAAAACTACAAACCAAACATTAAATTAAACTGTTGGAAGCGCAACAGTTTGATGATTATATATTTATGCAGGTGGATGGTAAGAAAAAACAACTTTTTGTAATTCTTGGTATGGTGAAAAATTATTGTTAACTGTGAGTGAAGAAAAAACAGAAGGTATTTTGTTTTTATTATCTCTTATTTGATGGTGTGGTGTTGTGAACAGTGGTAGGCTGTAATAATCTTAAAAATTTGAGTGAAAGAATGGAAAAAAAAACATGAGGAATGTGCCATTCATTTTGAAAATTCATGTAAGTTTAAACCATATGGAACAGCAATTATTTCATCACAGATAGATTCCATGGTTAAAATTTCAGTCCAAATTCACAATGGACAGGTGGCAAAGAATAGGAATATATTATACATAGTAATATAATGCTTAAAATACTGTAGTACTCATTAACTGGAATTAAGACCCGCCTCGGTGGCGTAGTTGGCTAACGCGCTTGTTGTGTTGAGCTCGACTGCTGAAGACGGGGATATCGAGGTTCAAATCCCGGTCGGGTGAACTGAGGGTGGTTTTTCCTAAATGGTTTTCCACTCTCCCTCTCCGCAAATGCGGGTTCACTTCCTCTAATTCAACCTTCCCAATTCCTAATCCATTATTGTAATTAGTACTAAAAGCGTATAACCCGGACGGGTAGTAAGACGCGGTGCTAAATATAAAACTGGAATTAAGAGACAGACGCACCCAACTTTTGCACAAGTAATGTCATCACTTGGTAAGTTTAATTCACAACCTGTAGTCTTTTATTCTTTTTTTAAAAAAAATTAGATTTGTTTAGTGATTTTTTAAAAATCAGTAAAACTTAAATGAATTTAATTTGATATTTTAACACGTGGCGAGAAAAAATCATTACCGGTAAACTTTGATCTGGATCCACCAAAAATAAAGTTCATGCTCCTCCACTGCACGCTTTGTTTCTTTAAAATATGGGAACGTAAACACCGTTATCGTGGAGTTTTGGAGTATAGAGTGTGGATTATATGAAAATAGAATATTTAGTTTAGACTTAATTTGAAAAAAATAAACGAGGTTTTGAAAGTATGAAACGACCTATTAGGTCATGCCCAACGTCCCTTCCAGGCTATCTACCTATTTAATATTTTAGGGTAGAGACAGAGAGGATAGAATTTGTAAAAAATGTGTCCACATTTTACTATATATATATCGAGTGAGTGGGTAAATATTTAAGGGAAAAACAATCTCTTTACACCCATTCAGGATCGAACCACGATCTCCTTGTCATCAGCAGTCTAGTCTATTGCGAGAATGACGCCTTAGACCATGTGGCGCCGAATCGGTTTTGAGGTACTTATTTAACGTGCACTTTCTGAAACGACAGATTATATAAACACATAGCCTATAAACTAATTTAAATGTATAACATTCACAACAGCCAGACCCCAAACATATATTTGTCACTGTTAAAGAGGAAGCCCGCATTTCACAAATACTACATTTTTTACACCATACCGGGAATCGATTCCAGAACCCTTAGCTCTTTAGTCAGATACGCCACCAACTGATATAAGGTGTGAAACAAGTTAAAGCTGCATATTTGCCATTTTGTTCGCGTGGATATTTTGCCAACTATACTGATATCCAGCCAATGTGTGTGACCGGCGCCTACATTAACTATCGGGCTTGCGTGCTACTGGCGTGACGTCACAGAGGGGCGGTCGCCTACCGCTACGCTCTATTAGTTAGCATGGCCGTTCACAAGTAGCGACCAACTAAAACTTTATTTTTACAAGTAATGTTACTACTTAGGGGTTTATCATTGGGTTAGCGTTATTCTGCAGCATTCTCGAATATAATAGTGATATAATGAAATTTACAGATAACCTAGCCTAAACCATACATTAAAAATAATGTCATAAAACACCAAAGCTCTGGCGTTTACAGGTATAATTTACTAAAACTAGCTCCTAATAATGTGTCGGTTTTTTTTCTAATTGAGAAGCTTTGAGTAATATTCTAGGCTGTAAGTTTTATGATTGTTTGTTAGCAAACTCACAAACAAACAATAAAGGCTATTACAAGTTTTTCGTTTCGTTATATATGACAACACGTAAATTAGTGATATATAATAAATGTATGTGAGGCAGTCAAATATTACAAAGCTATTACACGAAAGCAATTTTATCCAAACAACTCTTTTACTTTCCGTTTTTCATTTTATTTTACTGATGGCTTAGTCTGTCTTTGATAAATTTGGTGTAGTTAATAAGAAGAATATTACAAAAAAAAATGAAACAAACCTCTTTACAATATCAAAAAGAGTTGGTTTACATGAACATAGGTTTGAACTATTATTTAGCAAATCCATCAATAAACTGACATGTTTTTTTAAAATTTTGTTAAACATTTGAGTAACTTTAATAATATTTTACTTTCCTAATTTAAGATTAAATAACCTAATTCCTTGTTATAGTTTACTGAAACATTTAATCTAAAATCAGAAAAGTTTAGGATATTATCTTTCCCAGCGATTTCAGTTTATTTCTTAAAAAAAAAAAATAATTTCAATTTCTTGTCTTTCTCTGGGCGTCTTTCTTCTTATTCTTTATTTTATTTTTGCAAGGTTTTAGACAAGTATGACGGTATATTTACCAATAATAGTTGGGTATGAACCATTTTTTTTTCATTTTGATTTGTCTCTTCTACAAGTTAAAATGTTTTCATGGGCCTTTTTACGGAGTCTTCTCTAATAATATCTGATTCCGTAAAATGATCCTCACATACGACTGAACACGTGGAAGGGATGAAATTGTCTCTGTGAATGGAACGAATACATTTTTGTCAGAGCGTTTCATCACTGGGAAATTTAAATACGGATTTTATATGAGTGTATTCATAGTTGGATTTACATACAGGTACACAGCATTTTAAAGGCATTTAAAATACCGTTGATCAATGCACTTACAACAGATTACACTCATACAACAGTATTGATAGGTGTGACAGGTCAGACAGGACCGCCTGACGTTACGTCGATGGTGGAAGAAAAGCATGCAGGCTTGATAGTTAGCGTGGACCCCAGTGTAACACAGGCCTAGCTAATCGACAGAGGTATATATATACACCAGACAACTCAGTTTATTTCATTTTCATTCAGACAACTGTGTAGAAAAAATTATGTTTGCGTGTTTAAGCATATATAAAATAATGATATTATTTTAAAATATAAAAGGTTCATATGCTGTGAGTTAGCCACCATACACACAACTGTCCTGAGTCTTCCCTTTACCACGTGCGTACCTCTCCTGCTCTGCTCTGCGTCTCAATGTGTACCTAAGCCACAGACAAGATATACACCAGACACAGTCTTATGGGAGATCAGATGCTCTTCTTGAACTAGGTTTAGTCTTTGGGCATTGGGGAGTGCTAGTTGCAGTTCTCAGTGATAACAACACTTACAAGTGAAACTCTACTTACTTCTATTTGTTGTAAAGTGGAGGTGGTCCAAACACATAGTTCAGATACCAGCAATCTCGCCCAACTCACCCCATTACCCCCTTTCAATGAACAAACATTTTCAAACAAATAACAAGTCTACAGTAATTACAGATTTTTTTACAATTTGACAATTTACAAACATTCCCTTGAACAAAAATAAATGCAACAAAATCATTGTAATCTGTTTTATTTGTAATTTTCAGTTTGAGTAGGCTCGTTTGGTGGGTTGGTTTATGGGAATAGGGTGGAGCCGCTATCTGAACCTAGATTTGTGAAAGCCATTTTATTGACACTAGTAGGCAGTTTTTGTCGTTTTATAGTAAAACCATATTCAAAGTGAACATTTTTAATGCCTGCTTGTGAGCGATGTTGTCCCTTGGGCCTGCAAGTAGCAGTCCCCGTATTGAAGGACTCAAGCTCCCCCAATGAGCACAGTCATTTTAACCTGGAGACCGTGGGTCTGGTGTATACCTTGTTTGTGGTCTAGGGCTATTATCCCTGAATTATAAGGGAAAAGAACACAAGTACAGTACACTCATTAAAATATAATTATGATCTGGGAGGCTGGAGCGAGCGGGTATAATTTTTTTTATGTACGCAAAAGCCGGTAGGTAATCAATAAAATAAAAATGTGAAACATTTTTTTTACTGACGTGAATATGCAATTGTAATTGAATGACCAGAACGAATGAACTGTCAACTCATAGATTTTGAACTGTGATTACATTTTAAATTTGGTACAAATATTCACAGAGGTTAGGTGTCTTGTTTCTGTTTCTTTATTCCAGGCACAGATGTCACTAGCCCCAACAACACTTGTTGTCGTTATCGACCGCTAGGCGTTAGCTTTACTAGAGAGTGCGAGCATGATGGTTTTAAGTAAATAGTAAATGTTAAATAATAAAAATAAATTATGTTAGAATATCTGATTGATTTATTTTGTTATTAAAAAAAGTACACTTGGCTTCGATAAGTGAAAGGTAATAACACGTTATTTAACCACCTCAAAAATAATAAATTCACCGGTACTCTTAAGAGGATACGGTTGATGACCGTATCCGAGCCCCCTCACACTCTTTTATTCCTTTACGCATTTTACTCTGATGACGTAACTGAGAGGGATACACACATATGCTAAGGAAACGCTCCATAAAGAAAACTAGCATTGAGACAACATAAAGGGAATCAGTTAAATCCAGGTGAAGTCAATAGTGCGCATACGTTCGCTTTGAACTCTTGTTTGACTTTGGCAAAAGTGGGGTAAACTCATAAAAACCCCATCTACATTATCCGTTCAGTCCATGGTTCGTAAGTGACCGATGTTTAAGTATTCATGCATTTATAAAACATAGATATTATCAACATATATGCCAAAATATGACTAAAAATGTACATAAATCACTAAAATATGACTTATACAATTCCAAAACAACCAAGGGTACCTTAAAATGACTTCTAAAATATACATCTCTACAGCTAGGAGACCATGAACAGAGATTGTGTGATCATGAGCAGTGTCTTTAAGGAACAATAAAAAGATATGTCATCAAAATCTCTTGTTTGTATCTTAAATGAGCTTCCTAGAAAGTCAAATTCCTCAATAGCAAAAAGTAGCGTCCGGTGAATAAAATGGGCGATGGAAGCAACAGGTGTGAATCATTGGTAAGAGAGGGTAGAGTTGTTTTATGCGGATGGAGGAAAGAATGTGGGAGAGAGGGGGAGGATTTATTCAACCACTAGTTGCACAATATCACGAATACAAACAAATCAACATCAATGAAGAGAGAAAGATCGATAAAGTTGGTGGATTAAAAACCTCTTCGTTCCTTTGACAATTATTGTGGGCTGGGCTAAAAGTCAATTCTGATTTGAGACTCATCAATCATACAACCAGTGCAGAAATATAATTAATTAAACCACGTTACGTTATGTCTCTTAAAGATTACAGTCACGGAATATGAAGAGGTTTTATCTTTGTGTCTCGCGTCTTAATACCCGTTCGGACTATCCACATATTTGCATTAATGGGATAGAGATGAGGAAGGTAGAATAGTACCGTGCTCCAAGTCTTACTTCTCGTCCTACCTATTTATATACTGCAATGACACTGTTTTGGACCCCCTAATATATTCAAAAAGTCATGGATGTAGTGTATTTTTCTTAAAAGTAATGTATGTAAAATTTCCTTTTAATACTTCAACCATGAAAAATCACGCGCTTTTGGAAATGTTAAAGTCATGCACCACTAAACTTATATTTTTTCTTTCAAAGATCAACTCCGTAGTGTTTACCAAAAAAGCAAGTGAATATAGCTCCATCAACCCAATAGCAGGCTAGCCTTCACAACACCTGTCACCAGGACTTTTTATATTAGTTGGTTTTGACAATGGTGACAAGAGGTCCAAGAGGCAAGTGGTAGGTCATATATAATTCGCTTGTGCGTATGAATATATAGTAGTAATACAAAATATTAACAGTGGACAGCAATAGACAATAATTTGTAATAAAATAGAGAACTCGGTAATATATCAAATATAGTAATTATCAGTGCCGTCAAATCTTCAGCACCAAGGTTGCAATGATATAAATAAATCGTGTGAGAATTTAAAGGTCTTACTTATTTCATAAGTGTAAGCAATATCAATATAATTGATGCTCGATCATGGGGCTACAAATACCAATTAGCTCATCAAATAACGAGAACATTATAATTGGCGTTCGATCACGGGGCTATAAATACCAATTATCTCATCAAATAATGAGAACATTATAAATGGTTCTCGATCACGGGGCTATAAATACTAATTATCTCATCAAGCAACCGTATCTTCTTAATTGGCGCTTGATCACGGGCCTATAAATACTAATATTAAATCGTATCATTTTAATTGGTGCTCGATCACGGGGCTATAAATACCAATATTAAATCGTATCGTTTTAATCGGCGCCGATCGCGGTCCGAGAGCATTTTAATTGCCACCCAATCGTGGGGCAATTATATCATCAAAATACCGTACCGTTCTAATTAGTGCTCGGTCACGGGGCAAATATCAGCTAGCTAAACGGTATCACTTCAATCGGCATCCTTCACGGGACGTGTATCATTAAATATTTACACTACTGAGGTAGAGATGAGGAAGGTAGAATAGTACCGTGCTCCACGTCTTACTACCCGTCCAGGATATCCATATATTTACACTAATGGGGTTGGAATGAGGAAGGTATAATATATAGTACCGTGCTCCACATCTTACTACCCGTCCAGGATATCCATATATTCCTTCTTGGGGATTTTAAACAAGGTGTACTGGTATAATTACTAGGTCCCAGCCGTTACGGCGCTCTATTTAAGACAGTTGTAAATGTTTTCTCAAGCTGAGCGAAAACAAGTGAAAAAACAAGAAAAAATGTTAAACTAATCCAACCTAACCTATACTAACCTAACCTAGCATAATCTAGTCCAACCCAATCTAACCTAACCTAAACAAGCCTAACCTAAAATAATATATAAAATATTGGTGGGGATGAATTCATATCCACCCGCAGGTTAATTATATGTCATAGGCCTCCTGGTGAGTGAACGTGGCCCAAATAATCTATGAACTTTTAGGGCAAGGGGTGAGTTTTGTCACCATAGTCACCTTTTATTTATAGTTCCTGTGTCTTTGCCTTATTTAATACTTATGTGGAGCGACAATGTTAGCGCTATTACTTTTGATTGAACCGTTGCCTCAGAGGCCTACCTAGAAATATCTAGTGAGTTTGTAAACCAGTGGTGGATATTTTCAACAAGATGTCACACCTTAAATGTCAACATGAACAAAAATTGAAAGATTTTTTTTTGGACATCGAGTAGTCCAAACAAAGATTTGTCCACCAAGATCAACAGACTTAGCAAGGTTGAGGCCATTACTGAGGATACTTTAAGAAAAGTATTCCAAAATTAGGAGGGTCGAGTGGAAAAGTATCTTAATGCAAAAGGGGAGCCTTTTCAGTAACAGTTGTGAGCAGGTCCGGTTTCACGTGGTTCAAAGTAGGTGTATATATTATTATTATTATTATTATTATTATTAGCACCGCGTCTTACTACCCGTTCGGGTTATACGCACTTACGCTAATGTGTAATGGTAGGGTGATTGTGAGATGAAATGAAGGACCTACAGTTTAACGTGGAATCCGAACCACGGTGGCGACCTGGCATTCCACACATTCACAAGATGTCTTGTCAGAGGTGTAGGAAGGGTTTGGAAACCAGATAAATCTGTGCCGGGACCGAGGATCGAACCCCGGCCGCCAGCATAGAAGTCTGACACCTTACCCCTAGACCACCAGGTCACCCACTAGGTGTATATACATTTTAATGAAGAACTATAGAAAAATAGAGGTTATATCGGCAAATGTTTGAGGCTTCTAGCGAGCGAGTCATCCTGTATATCAAACTTAGTTTTAACATTGCTGTCTTCAGCGAGGTAAATAACATTAACGCATGGGCTCCCGTAAATGCGTGACAAGGAAAGGCCACAGGCTCTCCTTATAGCTATGAAATATTTACATTTTTGTTAATTTTCATGAAAAAATAAAATTTTGTAACGATAGTTGGGATTTGGATACAATTTGCTATAAACACGATACGAGCTAACAGATAAAAATGATAAAATGTATATTTCCTCCCATTCCCTCTTTAACAGCTTTCTTTTCATTTCGTTCTGTTCAATAAACTTTTAAAAAATATAATGTTTCCTTTCAATGAATTCAGCTACAACAAAATTTTATGTTTTGTTAATTTTTTTATAATTATTTTTTTCGAAATACGTCTCTTGAAATTTATGTTAATTGGCTCAGAAAATTTATGTTTAGATGCTCTAAAATTCCCTCCTACAAGTTTAAATTCCTGTAGTTTTCTCTTTAAAAAAGGAGGGTGACACTCCCTTGTCAGACGGAACTCAAATCACCCTTCCCACCCCCATTTTAAAAACCACATGGGCGCCCTTACATTTATGCTCGAGACACACAGATAATATAATCACAATATTTTTTTTAGTGGACCATGGTTTACTACACGTTTTGGCTAGTCGTATATTTATTTTTATAGGTTAGAGAAGATAAAAATTGGTTTAATTTAGAAGAAATATATCTGCATTTTAATGGAGTTTGAATAAAAAACACACTTAATTAACCCCTTATACATCTAGGTGATATTTGAACCCATATATCACCGTCATAAATAAACTAGACTATGCAGTGCTGACACTTTTTTCCGCATGCTCACGAATGCAGTTAGCCTTAATTTATAAACTATAACCTGATTTTGGTTGGTAAAACAGTTTATAAAAAAAATGCAAACATATTTCTTTTTGGCCAAAATTGATAACATTTTACCATATTTGTGTTATTTTATAGGTATAATAGTTATTGATATTACCGTATCTATCAAAAGTGAAAGCTGCAGATAACATGACTTGATGCAGTGGCGGCTCGTGTATAGGCACTGCGGAACTGCAGCACCCCCTATTTCCACTTGATATTATCGACAACATTTAATATAATGAGTTCTTTTTTCTTTGATTCTTACTTTATTTTTGTAGTACAATATATATTCCTTAGACTTAATGTCAGTACTTCAGTAGCCATCCCCCAGTTTATGAAAAAGATACAAAAATCTTTGTGTGGAACTGTGCGCTTCACAGTGCCAGCGAAGTGGTGTTTGACTGCTGTGCGTATGCGCACATAGGAGGGGGATGAGGAGGAAGGCGGGACTGCCAGGTAGATAGAGCACTGTTGCTTTCGCAGTGCCGGCTCTGGCGTGATGGTAGAAGGAAATTGTTTTTTTTAACTCAGTGTATGTTGTGCTTAAAAACCATGTACCATATTCTTGAATGTGATAAAGTGTAAAAGAGTGTAGAATTAGATTATTATTCTGCTTCCAGCTATTCTATTTGATTCATTTTTTTCGGTTCTCTCATTTAACAGAAAGACTAAATGCGCTTTTAATGAGTACAGTGTCAATACTTTTCTTTCGATACCCCATCCCTAGTCAGAACCCCTTGGAACAGAACCTTATGGTAGTACTTTTTAACTACCTAACAAGGGGAAGGCTTCAACAGTCAATAGAGTTCTAATGTTAAAAGTCCAAAGACAACTTAAAACCAAATCACCCGCTTCGGTGGACACGTGATCTAACGCGCTTCTTTCATGTTAAACTAGGCTGCCGAAAATAGGGGGATTGGGTTTCAATCCAGCTCAGGTGCACTGAGGGTGATTTTTCTTAAATGGTTTTCCATTCTACTTCCAAGTAAACTCGGGTACACTTCCTCTAAACTAAAATCTTCCTAATCCCTAACATATTAGTGTAGTTAGTATGCAGGTGTATAACCCGAACGAGTAGTAAGAGGCGGTGATTAAAAAAAAACCTAAATCCTCAAACCCAGAAGCACACTCCATTTACCCTAAAATAAGCTGTCTCACCTTGATGAATTATACACTATGACCCTATATTATAAGCTACATCATATTGGAATAAGGCAAAGTAAGTTCAATACCTTTCAGGGTAAACGAATCGTACAACCCTTTAGAAAATAACACGACAGATTGTCCAAACTTAACCTCTAAAAAGTAACATCTCAAGAATTTGACCTTCATGGCCACTTAAGAGAGTATTTTAGTTAGATTCGTATTGATCTCCTCCAAAGTTTTAATATTTTATAAACAAATTTAACAAAAGTATTAGCCTGGAAAAACCCGCTTCGGTGGCCGCGTGGTCTAATGTTCTACTCTGGTAGTACACTAGACTGCTGATGATGGGGAGATTTAGGTTCGAATCTCCGCCAAATGTACTGAAAGTGTTTTTTCAATCTATTTTTCCACCCTATTTCCACCCAAATTGGGTACACATCCTATAAATATAACCTTCATAATCCATAAAATCATTAGCGTAATTAGTACATAAGCGTATAACCCGAACGGGTAGTAAAAAGCGATGCTAAAAAAAGTATTAATAAAATATTTGTATCCACTAATGAAAGACACTTTCAATAAAATCAGAAAAGGAATTAATTTTCTATAGATTATGTTATGAGGACCAAAAATGATGTAATATAGTTTAGTAATTTTTTACAAACTCACCTCAATGTTAATAAATTCATTTCTTCAGATTACTCTCCCTATTAAAAACAACCTTATAGTTAATCTAACAGGTTTTTTTTTCAGACCGCACAGGTAAATTACGTGACCCTCATTCAATCCACATTGGCCCGAGTAACAGTGGCGCAGCGACGCGCGCGCCTGTTTCGTATTAAGCTGGGGACGGTCGAGGCGCTCAAAAGTTGTGTCTAGTTTGCCAGGGATGAGCTAGTGATGACGCTTCTGGTCGTTACCCCTCTCACACCTCACTTCAAGCCTCAAGAGAAGATGTTGGGTCCCCTGCCTGGCATAGGTCCAGGTTGAGAGCGTCACTCATACACTTCTATCTGCCACAAACCACTGCCGCCTGCCTGCCCTTTTATTACCAGCCCTACACAGGGACGGCGCAAGGGTTACAGACTTAGTACTCCTCAAGTGCGGTGGTATAATAACAAGACATCACCTACCTAGACCAGAATGGAACGGTCCAATATCTAATGCGAAAATGGCCCATTCCATTCTGGTCTAGGTAGTTGTCTTGTATTTAGTATAGCACCACGCTTGAGACGTACTAAGTCTGACTATGAAACTGTCCCATTCCATTCTAGTCTAGATAGTTGTCTTGTATTTAGTATAGAACCACACTTGAGACGCACTAAGTCTGACTATGAAACTGGCCCATTCCATTCTGGTCTAGGTAGTTGTCTTGTATTTAGTATAGCACCACACTTGAGGCGTACTAAGTCTGACTATGAAACTGGCCCATTCTATTCTGGTCTAGGTAGTTGTCTTGTATTTAGTAGCGCCACACTTTAGGCGTACTAAGTCTGACTATGAAACTGGCCCATTCCATTCTGGTCTAGGTAGTTGTCTTGTATTTAGTTTAGCACCACACTTGAGACGTACTAAGTGTTTAGTATTTATTTCTTTATATTTTATTATTTATTATAATTTACATTTCATTATTGTTTACGTAATTAAATATTTCTTATATTCATTATTAATTATATAACTATCATTTTTTGGTCTACCGCCTTTTCTTTAATTACTTATGTTTTATAAGGGTGGTACAATTGCTTTCTCGTGTTTTTACGCGCGTTTCCCTGTTAGTCCGCTAAGTGTTTTCCTCAAAGGTGGACGTGCGTTACCACCGCGGCTCAACCTCTCGGTTTCTTTTCATGGTTTGCACACTTAAATGAAATAACCTCATTCTCATCATAACTTCTAACTGTGCGACTGATCAAAATCCCTCAAGATCATCTCATCACAACCCCAGGTAGGCCTACTTGGGTTACTGCACCACCGGATCTTCAGCATCAGGTAGGATCTCACCATGTCTCTTACGCCCACATCAAATAATTAACTCTCTCACTCAATCAACTCAAAACACTAAGTCTGACTATGAAACTGGTCCATTCCATTCTAGCCTAGGTAGTTGTCTTGTATTTAGTATAGCACCACACTTGAGACGTACTAAGTCTGACTATGAAACTAGTCCATTCCATTCTGGTCTAGGTGATGTCTTGTATTTAGTATAGCACCACACTTGAGACGTACTAAGTCTGACTATGACACTGGCCCATTCCATTCTGGTCTAGGTAGTTATCTTGTATTTAGTATAGCACCACACTTGAGACGTACTAAGTCTGACTATGAAACTGTCCCACTCCATTCTGGTCTAGGTAGTTGTCCTGTATTTAGTATAGCACCACACTTGAGACGTACTAAGTCTGACTATGAAACTGGTCCTTAAAACTTGCACCCAGTCAATTCGAAGCGAGCTCTATTCGAATATATTTAATGTTCTCGAAGTCTAGTCAAATTCCGTTTTTTTTAGTGACGCGTCTTATTACCTTTTCAAGTTGTACGCATAGTTATGTAACAACTATACTAATGTGCTAGGGATGAGAAAGGTTGAATTTGCAGAAAGAGTACCCAAATTTGCACGTGGATATATATATATATATATATGTATAGAGAGAGAGAGAGAGAGAAAATAGAAAGCCGTTCAGGTAAAGTCACCCTCAGTACAACCAACCAGGATTCGAAATCCGATAAACCTGTCTTCGGCAGCCTAGTCTATTGCGAGAGTGACGCACTAGACTATGCGGCCACAGAACATATTTTTAACTACTTGTTTAATGCTTTGGAAAAATATTAATCTGTGTTTTTTTTAACTTTAATACACAATTGTTTATAATATTTCTTTCTAATTTTATAAATCTACTTATTTTCACAACATGCAATCCTATTACCTCAGATTATTTAATATGAACATTAATTTGTAACACCTAAAAAAAGACAATAAAAAACTTCATGGTATAAGCTGGCAAGTGGAATATACTGATCTAGCAGCCGCAGACTGTTGGCGAAGATATTGCCAACATTTGTGGATAGAGGATTTCATGGTCAGCACAACGAATCCTCCGTATATTATTCTTAGTTTTCTAGACCAGATAAAAATTGCACAAAAATTGAATCTTTTAGCAGTCTACATACACTAACGAAGTAGGGATGAGGGGGGTAGAATTTAATTTAGAAGCTGTGTAGGTGCATTTACGCATAGTAAGAGTAGGAAACCAGTGAGGTAAAATTACCTTAGTAAACCCATCCAAGATTAGAACCCTAACCTCACCATCACTGGCATGAAAGACCGAATACTAATAGTTGAGGGTGGACAATTGTTAGGAAGTTGTTCCTGTAGGAATAGTGGAAGTGTGGACAATTAGGAAGTTTTTCATGTAGGAATAGTGGAGGGTGGACAATTGTTAGGTAGTTATTTATGTAGGACTAGTGGAGGGTGACAAATTGTTATGTAGTTGTTCACGTAGTAATAGTGGAAGGTGGACAATCGTTAGGTAGTTGTTTATGTAGGAATAGTAGAGGGTGGAAAATTGTTAGGTAGTTGTTCGTGTATTAATGTAACCCGGCCCCTTATTATTAACTAATAATAATCGTCAGGTTGGTCACAAGAATTTATTTTATTCAAAGAAAACTTAACAAGTAAGGCTCTAAGAGTGAGTGACACATGAATAGCGTTAGGCGCAGGAATTGAAAACGACAATCATTGAACTATAGTTTATGGAGCATGTGGGACTCCTTCACATGTTCTTAAACGGCGACATAAAACAAATCTTACAATCAGAAGTTAGATTGACCTCCGCACACATCCTATAAAAGTAATAATAAAGGATAGCAAAAGCACTAGATATGTTAAAGGCATTTATACGCCACCACCGGCGGTTCTCAAACAGTGAACAGAGTTCTTAACAACATATATATCTCCGGCCGTAATTGGGCGTACTATAAACAAACAACAATTTAATTTAGAAACGAATGCCACGACTGGCTGCATTTACGTTAAATATGAAGCCCATATTAGACAGCAAACCTGCCGACTCGCGGCCCTACATTTAACCAACATCAAATAATCTAGCAAATAATAACACTAATAAATTAACCTCCAATAAACAACAAAATATATAACCATTTATATGTGAAAAATTGCCAAAGCAAAGTACAACGCCGCAAAAATCAATAAAGAACCTAAGATGGCGATGCTCCAAGGTATATGACCATCTGTGAGGCGGAAGAAGCAGAAAATACATATAATAAATAAAAGAGTTCTCTCAAAAAATTATAATGTGACGTTAAATAAACTATTCGGTTAAACCATCTAAAAATATATATATATTAGCCATGACCCGCAAGCAATTTAGAGGAGACCAAGCACGGTAAATTAATAAGTCCTTAAATATGAAATACTAAACAGTAATTTTGAATTGTTAAAGCCAAATGGAATGTTGATAGTATCGACGTAAACCTATTCTAACACCAATCTTTCTCACCTAATGATCGCAGTGTAATGTGTACCAGCATTACAGAACGATGCTCTATATATATAAGACAAAGTGAAGCCATGTGCTCTCATGGCGTAGAACCAAAGTAGGGGGGAAGGGGTACGGGGTAGCACCTTCCAGAATATACTCCAATAGTCTAGGCTTATTTCAAACGGCACGTTCAACAATATTCTGAAAGTCTTTGAACAATGTCGCCGACGTGCACCCAAGCTGCACATATCGTCCGTCTTTTTCTTGGGCGCGGTTAGGTATGATAGTGCTGGGATGTGTTTGTGGAGTTGAGCGAAGTGGAGCGTGGCCAAGACGAGGTCAACTGGGGCCGGAGTGGTGAGCCAAAAATCTTTTATCTCCTAAGTGTTGTAACAGGGTTACATTAATATTATAGGGTGAACAAATGTTAGGTAGTTGTTCATGTAGGAATAGTGGAGGGTGAAAAATATTAGGTAGTTCATGTAGAAATAGTGTAGAGTGGACAATTGTTAGGAAGTTGTTCATGTAGGAATAGTGGAGGGTGGACAATTGTAAGGTAGTTGTTCATGTAGTAATAGTGGAGAGTGAAAATTTACTAGGTAGATACTCTTTTAGGAATGGTGGAGGGCTAACAACTGAAAGATAGTCGCGATAAATGTGCTGTTATACAGCTAGTTTCTAAATAAAATAAAATTATTCAAAATACTTTGAAATAATATCATGTATTTGTATAAGAAAGACACACTATTGAATTGTATTCATAGAATACGCAAATGTTTAATTTTAAACTATTTTTTCTGATGAAATGGACAGATTATTGGTCACGTGGAAAATATTTTATTGACAGTTACATGAATGCCAACCAAGTTCCAATTATCGGATGGGTGAATTGATATTTTTCTAAAAGTGAATCATAGCTTTGTGTTACTGACTTTCTCTCTACAACAATGTTTGTACATTTGCTGTAATTTAAACTCCCAAACCCTAAATCCTGTGGTTAAGTCGTTAAATAACCCCCAGGTTAAAATTTAACATAAAAGATAAGAAACTATTTAACCATTCGTATATATGCAAAAAGTTTGTATAGTATATCAAGTTATTGGTAGTGTTATAACCCATATATTTATTTAGCAGGCAAAGAAGTAAATAATTATGTTATATAGTATTTTAATTAAATTTATAAAATTTGGGGGTTAAAAATTAGGTTGCAATATTTTGATGCAGATAAATCATAAAATCTTATTTATTTCATAAAATATGTCAAGAGACATACATTTTTTTTACATTTTTTAATAATCATCAGCAGAATAATATATAATATATATGAGAGTGAGATATTACAAATTAATTAATAAATATCTATATAGACATTAGGTAATACATGTTTATATTGTGTATTAATAACCTTATAATAAAGTGTATTAGTCTCTAACACATTGTACTGGCAGACTTGATCTAAGACTCTTGCTGACTCCCTTCCTGGCCAAGTTGAGTCTAGCGCCCTTTTTGACCTGTTTGATCATGTGGTTTGCTGCGCTTCCAGGACTCAAACAATGCACTGGAACGTTTTTCTCTTGCATCTTGCTTGGTGAGCAGTCAGAAGCACAGGCTGGCTGGGGTCTCACACTGATGCAAATCATGTTGCCTTCATCAAAAACTTTGTTGGCAAGAACGCTGCAGCTCTTGCTTTGATCTTCAACAGAATTTTCAGAGGATTCTGATGATTCCGAACTACTGCTCACTTGAGATTGGCCAGAATATTGGCTGCCCCAAGGCTTGACGTCATCATTGGTGCAATTGGCTTCTTGGGCCCTCTTTTTGTACTCGGGAGCTGGTCCTTGACATGACTCATGAGTAAGAGCGTAGCTGGCAACGAACAGTTCAGGTTGTTTCATGATGCAGTTATTGGGAGTTTTGAAGTCAGAAACGGGTTCACCAGTGAAGGTACCACATAGACCGCGGACCTCTCCTCTGTAGGTGTGGTTTGCTTTAAGTGTAATGGTCTTGCCGTCATAAATTAAATAGATACCATGGAGAGGGTAGGTCAATGAAATGGAGCCACTTGCAAGTTCGAATATTTGCAGCCAGATGTCACCGTTGGGGTTGTAGATCTCGGTAAGGTTGGAGCTTGATATTTCCAGAGGCCTTTCATTAACCTTAACTTCGAGACCCATCTTGGTTGAACCTCCAGATGGTGTGAGTTCAACAACATCATCGCCTGTGACTATCTTCAAGTCCTAGTAAAACAAGACAATATTTAAAAACCATTGAATAGAATTGATAGCATAAATCGGTGCATATTACTAAAATACTTACTAAACTACCTATAGCCTCTAGATACCAAGTTCGGGAAGATTGTATAAACAAAGCTATTTGATTATGAGCGTTTAGGACCAAAACGCTTGAAAGAAAATTATCCCATAAAAATAAAGTCATTTTTGGTAAACATTTAGATAATATATATTCTATAGAGATATACAACGACACATTTCATGTCTCAATCGAGAAAACAATTATTTATCATTTAATTTTTCATGGCATCAACATTTGGAGGGTATATAATTTTTTTGTGATTATGAAATATTACGAAGGAACTGTTACTCTAAATAGTTGTGAATTTAAAGAACACTGGGGTGCAGTTGTAAAATAAAAAATCGTGGGTTAAAAAACAAGTTTTTTTTATGTTAACCCACATATGAAATGTATCATCAAAAGTTATTTTCTTAAAGAATATAAACTATAACAATGACCTTAGTAAAAATATTCGAATAGTATTAATAATCATTTCCTTCAACGAATTGCATTTAATCGAGCCCTAAGGACTAACAAGATCTCATTATACTTAGTAGTAGCAAGCAACAAGTTTGGTGCTCAAATCCCGGCCAAATTCATTAAATGTGTATTTCCATTTAGGACTTTCACTTAGGATTAGACATACTCTCTTAGCTAAAGTGGATGATGTTATTATAAGCTACCATATTCTTTCCAATTTAAATTAGATAATAGACACCAATTTAGTAAACGTAAAACAAAAGAAGCATACAATAAATCAAAATGTTATTACTGAATCAAAGGTATGACCTGAAAAGTGTTCTATAAGAATTGTGTGTACTTAAGATTCAATTTATAACTTTCTAATATTTTTTTTTATTTACACTCGTTTTTTAGAGAGATTGGCCTTAATTTTAAAAGAATATTAGTACTGCACATTTTTAAAATAAATTGTGTATTAATTCGAAATAATTTTGTTTAAGAAATGGAAACCCCAACTACTTTAAATTATATCATTCGACAGCATGCTCAAGTTAAGCATATATTAGGCTATAAAACGAACATTTGTTAAGTCATTGGATAAAATATAATTTTGTTTCTATTTAATTGGATCATTACAATAATACAATATATTAGTGTCAAACTTGTTTTTTTTCTTTAATATTTTTCAAGGAACGTGATTGGACCCCAAGTCATAAACAAGTGTGAATTATATTATATATTACTGTTACTGGTTAATTTGATCTTTCTACTTGTCATCTATAAATAAAATGATGATTTGTTTATAATCAGCAACTAAATATATGAAATATACGATGTGTAGGTATTAACCTTTTGTGAAGAAGATGAATTATCCCTTGTCATCACAACCACGTCAACACTTGGGTCAATTTTCTCAGAACTTTCCTCAGGCATATACTTAGGCGCGTACTTCATCATTACATGCCAACACTTTCCCAGTTGGATAGGGTAAGTCTTGTTGTCGAACGTGTTGGCGGCACTCTTACCAACCACACAGTAAGCTGAAATAGAACAATGAGCACAATAATTAAAAATAAAACATTAATATTAATAATAGTGTTGGAGTATTTAAAATTATTAAATGAGTGTATTGTTTAGTTAGACTAAATTATATATTATTTTTAATTAATGAATATAATAACAATGTCATTATAAATGAGAAAATTATAATAATTATTTTTATAACTATGTAATTATAAATATATAAAAAATAATTTAGTAAATAAGTAAATAGAAAGATTTGGTTTAAATAAAAACAATTGTAAATTAAATACAAATATTGATAATGGTTCTACTAAAATAAATAGCAAACTAATGCTTGAATGACCAATAAAATGAGATGTATACTCTTTCACTCTATGATATTGTTTACAATATATGAGAACTCAAAAAATATAGTTAGTTTGAAAGATCGTATGATGACTTTATGTATTTGTATAGATTTATTAATTATTTTTTTAATAGTTGTAATAACTGCATCATGATTTGTGTTGAATTTACCAACAGAGTTTGTGAACACTTTAGTTTTAATATACACATGATGTCGATAAATAACAAATATCACAAATATGATTATGAAACACTAATAAGATTAAAATTGTTCATCAAGATGATATAGGAAAAACATAAATAAGCTACTTCGTATCGCTAAAACCGATATATTTAGATTTATTTGAACCCCCAAACACCTAATTTCACTAACACGGTTTTTATTCGTTTGAGTGAAAGTCTAGTTTTAGGTAATCGTAGCTAAAATGTATCAATACTAATAAAAAACTACTTACGGTATAATTGATCGCTAAACAAGACAGGGCTTAATCTCTCAAGAGAGCCCATTGTCGGGTGAACTGGCAGTAGTGGAACAACGTAGGGACTCAGAGGAACATCAATAAATTCAGCATCACCAATGGGAGATTTTATTGTTACGTTGATTGCCCGTAGACTAGGATTCAGGTTTCCTTCAAAAGCAACTTTTTCCTTTAGATTATGGGAGGCAAAAATATTTTCGCCCATATAGTTGTACCCCAAGTAGCGTGCGATTTGATATGCTTTGTAGGTCCAGTTCTTTAAATCGGTAGGTAAGTTTTCGTAATGCACACTAAACTCAAGTCTATCTCTGTAGTTGGCTTCAATTGAAACGTTACGGCAAGCAGGAAGTCCATAGTTTCCTTCGTTCATTTGACTTTCACAAATGCTTAGCCATTGGGGAGTGCTTGACGAACCTGCGACGTTGGTAACTCTGTTCCACTGTTCCCTGAAATTAATATTAATCATGTGAAATCTAGCTATATTATATATAAAACGAAGAACGTACCTATTCTTATAATTATGAGAGAAATTACGCAGTAAATTTATGAAAAAAAATTTCAATGTTTAAGAAACATTTGGTTATTTAAAAATATACTTTCAGCAGGAAAACATATATGTATATACACATGTATTTATGTTTAGTTTAAGATGTTTTAAAACTTAACCAAGAAAATTCGCCTTGATATCTTCTCTTTGTGATGGAAACCTTATGACCAATATGCTGATAGTTAAACAAAAGTTTAGTATCTCAAATTTGGACTCAAAACACCTTACTCTCGATATTTAATGAAATGGTAAGAATCATCCTTTAGCAAGAACAAGCGTATCATATATATTCAACTACAACGGAACACTATTTTATGGTTATAAATAATCAAATTATTTTACAAACAGATTACTTAAGATAAATATTCCTTACGTTTACAACGATTTGGCTATCAGTTTCATTCCATTCTTTCAAGTTAAGCTGAGCATTGAAAGATGATTTAGGATCTTCCCTTATCGCTTTGTTGAAATCCATCCAAGAAACCTGAGGGTTCTTGCTCTCAGCGACTAAATATGCCTGAAACATTAATAAAAAATTAATTAGATATAAAATTAATAAGGATTTTGATTGCTCTGAGTATTACAAATAGATATTGCTTGTTGACGATCAAGCCTATTTTTGTATATTTTTATCAACCCCAATTATATTTGGCTGAAGAGAATTACAAATGGGAGCTTTCAGTATTGGCAGGAGCAATATTTTTGATGATCAATATCATATTACTTAGCTAAACATAAAAATAATGTTATAATTGAAATCCATAACTAATAACTGGCACCTGATTTTAATTAAAGGAAACAACTATTTCAAATGTACCTGAAGAGGTTTCTCGCTAGAGGATGGTGGTTGGTGTGAAAAGAAAAAGAGTGCACGAGCTTTCTCGTCTACAGGGCTACTTGCAACGGCGGCTGTAGCAATGAAATAGGCCTTTTCGTGCCCTTGGAATTCAGCCGATACATCTACCACCATAGCAGAGCTGCCTGAAACAGGAACAAGAATCAGATTTAGTTCCTCTGTATATGTATCACTCAATGGCGACAATAATGGTCCAAATGTGGTAAATTATCAATTTCTTACTCTTGATGTCTTCTGCAACCCTGTCAAGGAACTCTTGGCGACGAGTTTCACTATCAGGAGAGTGGGACGATGGCTCAGCAGGATTGATTCTATCTCCTTTACTTTCTTCTGAGTGTCTACTGCTGCTAGTTTCATTAGCTGGAAGTACACAAACAATAGAAATAAACAAAATGCCTTAAATGCAATTACTTTAAGCACACACATATTGATATTACTGATGAGACTACAGTTACATAAACTTTGAAGGCCAATGAATTATTTAATTAGGTGATTGTAGAGATATGCAGAGTCTCGCACAAAAATGAAGTAATACATTACCGAAAGCAACAGTAAATTTGACAGCTTTGGTACTGGAGCGACGGGCATCGTAAGTAAGAGAGACATTCGAGTATTGGATGGTATCGTCGGCCCATGGGAAGTACAGCAGCACCAATGGATCCTGTTTCTTCGCTTCCTCAACAATCCAACTGGTGCTGTTGAATTCCTTTTCATTCTTGTAATTTAGACGGAATGCCATACCAGTACTGTTTGCTCCGAAGATGGCTTGTTGCTATAAAATAACAAAATAATATGAATCCATGTTTATAAAACATAATGCAACGGTAAGTGACCAACTTATAAAGTTTGTATGTAGTACTTTTCACTGATATTATGAATTCACCTGGCGAGGTTCCTTAAGGACGTGAATCTTATGGTAGTCACTATCTTGGTTATGAGGCTTCAAGTTGATAATGTCATGCTTTGTTGTGTAGGGCTTGGAACTGCAGTGGAAGATTTGATAATCTCTTTCACTGTTGATGGGAGAGAATGTTGCTTGGATCTTTGCATTTTCTATATCAACATCAACACTTGCACTGATGGGGAGGTTGAGTTGAGTATTCTTATCCACAGCAGCAACATATTGACGGTGGTCAAAAGGCGTGACGAATCCAATCTGGCCTTCAATCTTGGTTGAATATCTACAAAGTAAGGTTTAATGAAATTGGCTCATTCTTACAAGAAATTTATTCTGTTTATAAATCATTCCTTATTAAAGTGAAAACATGATACGCGAATAAAAATAGAAGATTATTCAATAAAGTAATTTAATCTCACTATATTTGATTAATAAGATTGGTTATATTGAAGTATAATTCAATGCTACGACTGAATATCTCATCAATGCCAATATTATATTTAATTTAAATAAGTTTGTGACAAAACTTTACAGAAGATTTAGTTAATATCATAGTCGTTAATATATTAATTATTGGTAATATATTTCATCAGTCTACAATTCTGGCCAAACAACTAGATACACTATTTAAATTAACAAATACTACTATGATTGTTTAATAACATCATCTTTGAGTGACTATAATATATTAGGCAAGCCCATTTAAAATAAATTTATTTTTCCAATACATTTTAATGGAACTGAGTAATTTCTATAAAATCTTTTAATACAAAATGAAATTCAATTCATAAGATTTGTGAATTTTTAAATATTTATTATTACTTATTTATTTAAATAATTATATATATATATATATATTCTTTATGCAAAAAATAATGCTTTTTCCAAATATTTTGTTTTTAAAAGGTACTCATGAAAATAGACATAATATTATTTAAATTTTATATTAATGATGAATTATTTGTATTGGTTTAGTTCCTTTGAATAATGACCGACAAAGATACTCACACAAAATGCACGTCAGCACTAGCGTTTACAACACCAGGGATAGGGATGGAACTACCGGAGCCTTGGGCAAGATCTGGGTGGGTACGAATTCGAGCTTCCCCTCCAATTTGAAGGAGGGTGGGCGTGTTGAAAGTGAATAAAAATGGAAGTCCCATGACATTGGGGAAACCAACAGTCACTGCTTTCTGATTGTAAAATTTGGTGAAGTTGAAACTATTTCCTGAGTGAAGGGCACTGGCAGCAGCTTTAACAACTGAAAATAATTGTTGATAAATCACATATTAGTTATTAAATCTTACTGTTACTTAATTTATTGCTTTCAAACTTTATTCATATCATATTCATTTATTAATCATGATCAAATATAATTCTTGTTTACACTTTCAGAGCGAGGAATCACAATCTTTTAATGAATAAACCTATATTGGCCTATGCATGTACGTAATTAAAGAATCTGAAGACATAATGTATTAATTAGAAATGGAAAAGATTTTCTCTAATGTCATACATTTTCCTCAAAGTAATCATTAGTAGTACAAAAATCATAGCAATAACATAATCTTAAAGTCACTAAAAAACCATCGTAATTGTAACTGACCGAAATAAAGATCTAGATTTCATTCATATTGTATTTATTTTACTTAATATATATTTATATACTGTATGTACATAACAATGTGTCTATAGTACAATTATTTAGTTTTATTACCATTATAGTAATCATTTATTTTGAGATCCTGTTATTTTGAAAATACTTACATGTGCCAATGTTACTTAACAATAATAAGACAACATCAAAAGTGTACTGGCTCATAAGGCGGGTATCTACTAATGCATATCCACGTATCGTGTCATTGTTGCATATCATCTAGTGGAACAAGTTTATTGGGCTGACTTAAATTTCCATTCTGTCAGACAACTGTGGAAAAAGTTTCATTAGGATGCATCCAAATGATTTGGGGTTTTTTATCTTCAATTATTGACTCCAAAAATTATAAACAAGATATCACATATATGGTTCTCTAAATCATATGGTCTCTTCCTTACTCCACTCCATTGGGCAAAAAATATATCCACAACAACAACAACAACAACAAAAACTAGAATAAAATCGTACTAACAAAAATCAAATCTCTACACAAGGTTTCCGCTGGGCGTCCTCGACACGAATGAACGTCCAACGGTAAAATGGTAGCTCATCCACATAGGCTTCAACCTAGCGCCGTATTATTCTTTTGCCTGTCTTTGTATCACATTTGACACGCCACTTTTCAACGTGTTACCGTCTCCATTGATAAGCAAAGGCGGCACGATACTCTGATAAGCAACAAATGGATATCCACCTTTATAGACCATTTAAATTCGTACTTACTTGAGGGAATGGCCTCGATTGTGTGGTTGTCAAATGCAAAGAATCTCTCTGATGCAGCTAGTTGGAACAAAATATTTCCTTCCAGTTGTTCCACCATAAGTGTTTTAATATTGAGCTCGGAGCCGATTTTATTTAGATTCCAACTCGAGTCTGGATTTTCTGAATCTTGATTTTCTTCGCTATAAAGATGTCTTAGTTGATCTGAGTATTCATTTTCTCCTATTTGATTAAGTAGAACGTCCAGAAGATCATCCACACTTGATGTCATGGCACCAAACTAAGTAAAAAGAAAGTGAATTAAGACAGACATATAGTAAAAAAAAATAGCTTCATTATTTACTATGTTGATATAATTGGTTTGTTTGGATATTTTAATCATATCCTAGAAAAAATTGTAATATTAATAAACCTTATTTTAGGTGATATACATTTGAAATATATGTTTAAATGTTTAGTTTTAAATAATATTTAGTTTTCTAAATATTTAAATTGTTATGGGATTATAATTTAACCATTTTATATATTCAATTCTATATTGAGTAGTTTTATTTTTTTTTATCACCCCGTCTTACTATTCTTTCGTATTATAAGCTTGATTACTAAATATGATAATGGGCTAGGGATTGGGGGGTTGGATATAGAGGAAGTGAACTCGCATTTGGGTGCAGGGAGAGTGAAAAACCTTTTAGGAAAAACCACCCCCAGTTCACCCGAGTGAGATTTGAACCTTGATCTTCCCGTCCTCGGCAGTCTAGCTTAGCACGAAACTAGCGCGTTAGCCAACTACGCTACCGAGGTGGGTAGTAATTTTATTAATCAAGGATTAAGGAATATAACACTTCTAATTTTACTAAAATAGTGGTAGGTGTAGAGTTAGAAGGAAGTAAAAATAAGCATATTTTATCATGTAATTATAAACATAAGACTATCAAAAGTCTTTATTACGAGCAAAATACCCCATTAATAAAAAGTTGTTTTTAGGTGTTCAACTCAACACAAATAAATTGTGATTAGTATTTTTAAACTCACTTATATCTTACCTCGAATCTACAAAATCTCACCTAAAATCACATAATTTACCAGATAGTGTAAACTTTATTCAGCAGGAATTAAAATAAAGCGTTAGTGATCATGCAATTAAGGTATTTGTATTGTAAAGTATTATAATATTTTACGATTCCCATTCCTTTAATAAACGAATACCATCATTTAATTAAATATATTTTTGTGTTAATAAATTGAAATTATCTTTAATGCTATATAAATCTACGCTGTCAATATAAATTTATATTTGAAGTTCAATTTAAATATTAGTCTCAACATTATTCACAGAGTCAATTCGTCTATATTTAAATACCTCGTGAATCTAGAGTTATCGCTTTTATTAAACAATTAATAAGATAGTACGTCTTTAGGAACTAAAATCAATTTCCTTATTCAATCCAAGATGATATAAAATATTTGTCCAAGGTTCACCTAAATATGTATATTGCATCACCTTTAAAGTATAATGCGTTAAATTTTTATAGTGGGAGTAAAAATTCAGTCAACATTTATTTTCCATGTAACTAAATAGTTATTCATACTTACACTCATATAAGGATCATTAACTCCTCCTAGCCTACGGCGTACATTAAAGAGCAATGCTCTTGGAACTATGTGATCATCACTACCAATATGGTCTACTTGTTGTTCGAAACCAAGGTTCAATTTGTCAGATGCATAACTTCTTAAACTGCTACGAGTGTATTGACTACCATAATTTTCTGGATTCAACAAATGTACTGCTGCCTTAGCATTGAGTGCACTGTAAAAACAAACCATAATCAACAATAAAATAATGAAAAGTTAATTATAATTTCAAAATTAGCAATTTTAACTATCAAGATATTAATATTAGAAATGAAAATTTTATATTTATAATTCAAAGTATTACATGAAACCTCATGTTTGGATAAGAATAATATAATATACACTTTGTAAATATAATTTATGATAATTTTTAAAAGTAAAAATAGTATTTAAATTAACACTCACAGTGGCAAAGTCCATGGACCTTGAAGATTAGCAGCAGACTCGATAGCTGATTTGACAGCGGCATTCACTTGCGGGTGAGGATCTTCATTTGTTAGTTCAGCCATTCTCTGTAGCATATCTGCTGGTGGTTGAGCTTTCATTATTAGGAAAACAGCTGCACATCGTAGTTCATGAGGCTGTGCCTTATTTTGATATATTTTATAAAGAACTTGTCTTCCAATTTTAGGATATAGTACTGAAAATTTATCCATAGATACGACCATCAATACCTTTTGTAGAGTAGATATATTCTTTTCCCCTTCCAAATAAGGCTCAAAAATATCCCAAATTCTTAGGTGAGCAATGTTTCCAAGAGATCGAATGTACAATTGAATCTTCGGACTGTCTGCTTGCGAAACAGCGCTTTCCAAAGCACGTTCAAGCCATGGGATATATTCTTGTTGTACAGCAGTATTATTTTTCAATGAAAAACGACCAAACAAGTGTGTTGGGTAGTATTTATGAGATGTAGAATTATCCACTTGAGACATACGAACTAAGTTAGTAAAAGACAATATTGCGCTGGTATTCAAGATCGATTGTTTTGTGACTTCCGGTGATGTGGCAAGTTTCTGAAAATAATAATTTTGATCAAGTTATATATTTTAAATTCAGCTCTACGTGAAATTTTTACATGATAAATATCAACCAAACACAATAAAATATAGTATCTATAAATGTGAATTTTAAATAGTTTTTGTTGAAAGTAATTTACTAACATTTTATATACTTACAAAGAACTCGTTCAAATACTCAGGTGTTGGTGTTAGTGCAGCCCTTGGCAGGGAAGAAACCAATTCAGCGGCATCTTCGCCACGAACCTTTTTACTCATAATCCATTCTTTCAAAGTAACTAGAGCAGGTCCTGTACCTGCTTCACCGACTGCATCACGGAATGCTTTCCTGTGAAAATGTGTTTTAGTATTATTACCTGAAAGCTTATTCTTGTTCCGGTCACTACCCAGAAGCTAACATCAACTTTAAACTGGATTCCTTTACTCTTTCATGTTGCATTATTTTTTTGAAACCCCATTTACCATATCTAACATATTTATGATAGCACCAAAAGCTATTTATTTAAACATCAATTAAATCTTTTTACTATAAATACTAACCATGTGTTGGATGCTCGTGAACTGGAAGGCTTACTTGATGGTGTATACAAACTACGGCCCGCCTCCTTCAATTGTTTGGCACTCATGACTTGCACTAGTCGTGTCAATATGGTAAATTTAGCCAAAGTATTTTCTTTTGGAATAGCATCAGGATACTGAAGTTCACTCCCGATTTCACTTGCAATCTTGCGAACTGCTTCAACAGGGTTGATCTTAGAAGAAATAGGCCTTCCCTCAAACCCAAAGAATAAAGGTAGCATTGGGAAGTGTGGAGGCTCGTTAAGATTTGGTACAGGCAGATAGTTCCGCTCTTCACTGCTGCTACCACTGCTGCTACTACTGCCACTGCTGCTACTCATGGCACTGCTAGGACCACTCATAGTGCCACTTTTACTACTATCGGAATCACTTCCACTCTCATTAATAGACTCGCTGCTCTCACTATTATCTCTACTACTTAAACCAACTTGGGGCTTTCTGATATTCTCCTCGCTGCTGCTTCCACTTACACCACTGCTAGCATTATCTGATTCACTACTTTCTTGGCTTCTCTTTTTTGATTCCCAAGAATCTACAGATCTAATGGAACGTTTTAACCTAAAGCTCCCACTGGATTCTTCGCTAGCACTACGTACACTTTCTAATGACAGCTCCAACAAACTGTCTTCTTTTTCCCATTCTTTTTGATAAGCATTGTTTTCGCTTGATTCGTAACTGTAAGTCAGATCATCTTCCTTTCGTGGATCTGAAACCGAAGGTGGTGATCCAAAGGCCGAGCTCCATGACACAAGAGTCAAATTCAAACGGCTGAAAATCATACCCTTTTGTTCGTTGTAAAACATTGGGCTCAGAATAACCTTGTTGGTTGCCACTGAAGACTGGATAACATATTCTTTTAGGCTTCCCGTCAGTACAGTTCGACTTACTGCTGAACGCTGAAAACAATAACAATACAAGTGTTTTGATTAGAGACCAACCCATGTTATTTTATATTTAAGTTAAATAACCCCACCTATTCTTAATTTTGACATAATTTTTAACTTCCGGTATTTCTAGAAACTTTTATTCAAATACTATAAACGTGTTACAAACCATTTACATCAATTGTTAATATGACTAAATTACTTATTTTATTATTTGTAAACTATTATCTTACAAATATTACTGTAAACTAATACAAGAGTTACACCACAATTAAATTATGCAATTCAAGCCAAAGACTAGATTTTAAAAATAAGATCGTTGCCGAGAGGCATTTTAATAAAGAACTTGGTAAATATTTGTTTTTACATTATATAAGTAAAATTTATTATAGTGTTTAAGAAACATTTTTGATAATCCAATTTTTCTAAATGATGAATTGTAAACTTACTGAAAGGAAGTTTCCAGCTTTGTTTTCTCCAACATGTTTAAAATCGCTAATACCATCAATTCCAAATTGGAAGTCAAGGCGTTGGTCACATTTGCTGAAGTTCTGTGATTTTACCACATCAATGATCTGTTCTTTGTCTCCCAAGTTAAAGAGTGGAGCCAGCTCGGGTTGTGACTGGAGTACGTAAGCTGGGAGAGGAGATACATCATACAGGACCTCACATTCTCCTGTCACGGTATCCTGGAAATAAAATTATTGATATTTACAATAATAAAGTAACATGCATTTACTAAGGGGTAAGACGTGTATACGTTAATATTCAATCACATGTCATTAATAACATTGTTTATTAATATTACCTCCATAACCCTGTAGACTTCGTTGGGAGAACCAGCTGACTGACTGGGCTTCTGGTTCCATGTTCTATTCGTGAGATGTTTTCCCTGAGTGTTAACCTGAAGTTGACTGGCAATACCTTTCAGGATATTCACTTCCCAATTTGGAACAGTCCTGCTCACTGTCATACCGTCAATCTGAAAAAATGTATCCGATAAATGATTTTTTTAAAGAGTAATTTTTTTTTTATACTTTTGAAAAAAATACGATGGAATCAAATAACATTTACAACGCAAAATATTTAGCAGTTCCATAAATTACTAACAACCTCTACATTTAAGTTTCTGAAATCACCAAGAACCACGGAGACAGACAAACATAAAAATTAGTAATGCATTTAATTGTTAGGAAATATACAATTAGTAGATGAAAATATCTGGACAGTATTTAGAGTACAGCTACCAAATATTACATGAAATATACAAAATACACTTAATAAACCTAAGTTGATAAAACTAATATATAATCAACCAGTGAATTTTTTATATTAAAATTCATAAAAACAAATCCAAACCATTATGTTATGTAGAATGAGTGTTAATTTAATTTACCAACTTTGTTAGCAGCAGACAAAAGGACTGGTGTGGGTGGAGCCTTTGGGTATTCGCGTGATAGCCACTTAAAATGACGATAGTAAGTATAAATAAATAACAATATATAATCTAAATTTTGATTCAATGTAATAACTTAACAATTAATGCAAAAAAGATTAAGATTTACATAAAAACTAGGTCTAAAGGAAATGTTCATAAAAACAAAGTCTTTAATTTACTTTGCTCGAATACTAGGACTCCCAGCCTCATCTTACCAGACCATCCTTTGTTTGGCGTGATTTATAGATCTTCCAACCTCATCATACTAAACCATCCTTTGTTTGGCGTGATTTATAGATCTCCCAACCTCATTTTACCAGTCCATCCTTTGTTTGACGTGATTTATATATCTCCTAACTTCAACTTACCAGGCCATCCTTAAGCTTTATCTCCCAAGGTTTCTCTGAGAGTGGAAGCTGGTTCCAGTGAGTTTCCCTGTCTGGGATGGGGGCACTCCATCCCGGCAGTTTCGTGTGGATTGAAGCATACTGAGGTTTGGATATCTGGAGTCAAACAGTTACATACGTCACATTATTTGCTTTTGTTAGTTAACATTTATAATTTGAAGTTTATCATAACGATTTTAAAAACCTTAATGTATATGTTCTTAAGTTTGTTAAGTGATAATATTTTTTAAAGATCTAATAATTTAAATGAAATGTTATTCAACCAAACAATACATACAGTTAATTAATTCTATTAAGTTTCAGCCTTATACATTAATGCTATGTTTCCAGTAACATTCAACAATTTAAGAAACACCATGTTGAACTTCGATAACTTCCTAGATTTATTATTAAGGGTCTCTAAAGCTAATGAGGTACGAGTTATTCTTAGTTGACTCTAAATATGGTACCAAGCTCTAATAGTTTGTCTCGAGCTTAGGCTATGAGAATTAGATTCTATGACAATATTTTTAAATGATGGTAATACGCTTTGTTCAACCCTAAACAAAATTATTTAAAAGTGCACATTTATATGAAAATAAATGAATTACCTTGGCGATAAGTGAGTTTGGAGATCTCAATCTAAGGCTAAGAGTGGCCTTGATCAAAATTCCCGCGTACTGGTTCGACACCTGGTGGAGGGCGGTCAAAGTTCGACCGGTCACACTGTATTTGTACTCTTTGTTGATCTTCCACGCCGCTGTAAACAAAACAGGGTATAAATCTAAGACCCCCAATATTTTAACTATCTGCAACATACTCAACACAGTTGAAATTAAATATATTTCTTTATGCTTCTCCGAAACAAAATATATATTGTAATTTTATAATAGTTTTATTCTAGCTAAAATCCTCACAGTTTTCCAAAGGAAACACACTGATTTAAATTTATCCCCATTTTAAAATCTCTTAAAGCATGCTTTGATATTAAAACCATGTTAAGTTTTCTGTAACTACTAACTACTAACTTTTATTAGGTAATTGTTTAATAAATTACAATAATACTAACGATTGTCCGACGCAGTGACTCCAACTGAAAAGAGCAATCAGAATATATTAGTTAGACAACAAATCAGGTTTCACAATAAATGTTTTCTGTTTATTTTATAATAAAAACCTAGGTTCTCAAGATTATACAAAAATTTGATTCAATGACATTGCATCAATATTATATACAAATAAATAAATCGAAATGCGAGTAGTATTGGTGCCATAATATAAACCTTCAATAGACGTTTTATTTACCATATCTACGTTTTGTAAATTAATGGATCACCATATATATTTTCAATGAATGCGTTGTTTTTGTGTTTTTCACTATTTAATTTTTACTCAGAAAACGGGAGAGAATGAAATTGGGATTTTTTTATTTATGAGTGTTTTTCATCCTTTCTCCAGTCGAATGGTAATGCGTTTACCTTAAGAATTATAGATTCAGCAACCGTACGCTATGTACGAGTAATAATAATAAATTAACACTATTTATTTTATGAGCTCTGTATGTTTGCAAGTGTCAATAAAATTAAAAACATTCCGAAGCACTCTAATTAATTGATCAAAATATGCATTCAACCCGAACGGATAGTAATACGTGGTGCTAGTAATAATAATAATAATAATAATAATAATAATAATAATTATTATTATTATTATTGGTCTAATTGCATTTGAATTAATTTTTAAGATTCCACATTAATGTTAACTCCCATAATTTTTAAATTTGGTTTATATGGTTAGGGAACCTGTTGAAGATTTAGATAATTACTTATGGTGAATATTATGAAAATCTTCATTTAACTAGACAAAATAACAAATGGCATTTGAAAAAGTAAACATTTTTAAATATCTAAAGCTACATAAAATTTACTCCATTGATAAAATATCGACATCTAATTGTTTCATAATCATAATGATTCGAACTCAAGTTTAAATAAGCAAATGAAGTTATTTATTAATAATATATTAGAGATTAAAATAAAATAAAAATCCACTTATTATAATATAATGGTATTGTTAGTGAAGGAAAACTGGCAACAATGATTCTCAAAGGGGTGTTACAAATATGTAATTTAAAAAGAGCCTCATCAACAAATGTTTTTACTAAATACGTTCTTTAACCAAATTAACAACAACAAATATTCTTTATGTCTTGACATTCCTTCAGTCTACCTCAATCCTTGCAAAACTATACTACACATGGCTATAATAGATGGATGGATAATTGTATATAATATATTTATAATCTTTATACATATATGTATAAACAAGTACAATTATACAAGTTTAACAACCAACCCACTAACACATTGAACGTGACCAATTAATGTCATTTTCTCAAATTTTGATTCCGTCAAGAATTAAGTGTTAGACCATCTAAATTATTATTTGGTCAAATCTAAAAATTAATCTATGCTTAAAAATAGCATAGAATTAACTATGAGTAATTAAATAGACAATAAATTCTCCACTTATTACACTGTTCACCATTGTAGCTATTACGAATATCCACTCACTCTTTTAAAACACCTAAATAAAATAGAAAAATAAACATATATTTAAATTATGTATTCGATAAATTATATTTTCTAATTCTCCTTGTTTGACTTTGAAACTTGGATATAATCGTAAAATTACAAATTTCATAATTCCTAGTAATAATACCACTTACAAATGTATTCAAATTCATTATTTGCGAAGGCAAACGTAGTTTTGAGACATTTTAATATTAGTCATTAAACATTATAGTCGATTCTTAGATTTTGATTAATAAAATTTTCGTATATAATTAATTTCAATACATTACCATCTATTTTAAATTAATTGGATATATAATGTTTTATGTAAATATCATATTCTACACACTTCCAATTATATATTGACAGAAACAGGTTTACAGTACATTCATAAATTAGTAATTTTATTAATGAGCTCAAGGATATTAATGCTAGAGAAAATGTAAATTTAATCTACTTACCAAAGAAGATCAAAAGTAAAGCTTTCCACGACCACATCTTGCTTGACTTGTGATGGAGTGACTTCTCCTAGCACTAAGAGACCTTTTATATGAAAGGCAGAAGGCCAGAGGTTACCCAGAGTTGTCTAGTTAGCTTAGTTCACCATTGAGCAATCTTTTCTCCGCCGTTTGAAGCACGTGGGGTGGTTTCATTGATACATTTTTCAAGGTTATTTGTGACAATCTTACAGAGAAGGGAAGGGGATTAAGGAAGATAATTAAAGAAACTACACCACATTAAGTATTATTCTGGCTATTGGGTTGAAGGTGGTGGGCGGGGATACCTTAATGTAACCTCCAAGAATAATCAATCTCAGGCTCTGTTTGGTAAGAAACCAATTTTATTAATCCAGCAGTTATAGCTAGAATTTTTGGTATGTAAAATTTAGTGACAGTGACCTGGTTATTGTAGAGCTATATTATTTAATATAGTGGTTTAAATAAATAGGGTGAATTTGAACCAAAAATTCAGCTGAGACGAAGATGCAATATCACATTGTGGAATAATTATTATATAGTGAAATCAGTTGTGATTTGAAGCCCAGAAATCAAAGTCTGAGATAGGGTTGAGATACATTACCCTCACCCCTCCTCTAACCCCCAAATACCCCACTCACCACACTCATAATTTATTTTAAAATTTAATTTATCTAAATATTTATCTGGTTCAAAATGATGTTTCCAAATTATGTTGGTATTCGTGGAACACGGATCTCTCTCAAAGATAAATGTTTTAACCAATCTCCGTATTTGTTTTATTTAATTATTGGTGAAATGTGGGTTTCCCCTTTCACAGTGATGAGTAAACGACCGGGGGGCTGGATGTTGTGCCTGTTCTATATTTAAGTTGGTTAGTAAATCGTATGCTGATATAATCAATCGGTTCAGAAAGTTCAATTTAAATACCTCAAATAAATAAAAAAAATGATCAGAAAGTTCACGTTAAATACCGAAAATAAATGAAAAATGTTTATTTACATAATTTCCAGTTCTAGAAGATTGCCCAAGAGTAACTAACAGATGGTTTGAAAAGGGGTACTCCATTTCAAGGCCGTAATCAGGGGGGCCCCTCTCCCTCCCAGAAATTTTATGAGCAAAATATATATGATGGTTTTATTTATGGTTCAAACCATACCAAAATTAAGGTACAAGTACAAATTAGGGGACTGTGTTACCATAAAAAGCACTTCAGAGAGTTAAGGGTCCGGGGTTCAATCCTCGGTGCCGGCACAGATTTATCTGATTGCCAAACCCCTCCTTCACCTCTGACAAGACATCTTGTGAATGTGTGGAATGCCAGGCCTCCACCGTGGTTCGGATTCCACGTTAAACTGTTTGGAATTCTGAATATATCGAACACACACACACACACATTAAATGTTAAATAATACCAGATCACATTTTAAAATGGAACTTTTCAATGCATTACATTAAAAATAAAGATATACTATTAATGAGTTGTAAATTATAATACATATATTCTATATAAATTTACTGTGGTCACATAGGCAAGTGGTCTCCTTGTGGGCTTATACCCCTAAATCCCCCCAATTTTCCCTAAAAATATAAACAAACAATATAATAAATTAATTTTAAAACTATTCTCTCCGATGGCCGCATGGTCTAGAGCTCTAATTTCGTCTTAGTCTTGACTGCCAAAGACGGAGAGATCGGGGTTCAATCCCAAGCGGGTGTACTGTGGGTGATTTTCCATAAGTGGTTTCCCGCTCTCCCTCCAATCAAATGTGGGTGCATTTCCTCTAAATTAAGCCTTCCTAATCCTTAACCCATCAGTGTAATTAATACATAAGCGTATAGCCTCAACAGATAGTAAGACGTGGCGCTAAGGAAAAAATCATTTAAATTTACTTCTTAAGATAATTCTATTAATTAAACATAAATAAATATCTAATAAATTATCATCATAGCTATAAAATATTAACATTTATTCTATAGAGTACATAAGTGTTAGTCTGAGTCAAACAGTCGTTAGAAGTATTGTGTATTTGGCTGTAGCCAACCATTTTGTTGGACTGCAACATCAAGAACTACGTATTATGGACTTGGTATTATAAAATCTACAAGCCAACCAACGTTTTTTCTCTATTCTTACTAAAGTTGTAAGCTAGTTTTTTTGTCTATCCTTCCATTCTCCCACCCCACTTTCACCACTATATAATGCCCCGTATATTCTCTTATAGCCCAATCCTATTAAAAATTTAATCCTATATACGTGATTTCTCCTTACTATAATTATAATAGGAGATATTACTAATGTTTCAACCATATCAGTGTATATATGTGTGTATTCTACTGAGTTCTAAAACAAGGAATTACTCATCAAGACACATTCCTGGTATATTCTACTAAGTTCTAAAACAAGGAATTACTCATTAAGACACATTCCTGGTGTATTCTACTAAGTTCTAAAACAAGGAATTACTCATCAAGACACATTCCTGGTGTATTCAACTAAGGTCTAAAACAAGGAATTACTCATTAATGACACATTCCTGGTGTATTCTACTAAGTTCTAAAACAAGGAATTACTCATCAAGACACATTCCTGGTGTATTCTACTAAATTAAAAACAAGGAATTACTCATCAAGACACATTCCTGGTGTATTCTACTAAGTTCTAAAACAAGGAGACACCCATCGGGACACTATATTTCAAGGTTTTTGTTTTTTAATAAGTCAATCTTTCTTACAATGACCATATACGCTGGGGTTCAAATAAGGCTTTCTGCAATGGGAATTGTTTAAAAGCCTTGTTTTCTAATTTAAGTTTACGTACTTGCGGGGATAACTAATAATATATATTTAACACATCTTTATTATTACTATTATTATTCAACCTTTATGCTTTTTGATATCAAACTAAATACTGTTCATTGATCTATGGCATTATTAACTCGAAAGTTCTTTACCGCACTTACAAAAGAATGCCACCATATTCCCATATTGAGCTATTTCTATCTAGTCCACATCATTACACCCTATCCCTATCTTGAGATAGTTCTATTCTTTCCACCGCAATACACCCTATCTCTATCTTGAGCTAGATCTATCCAGTCCACCTCATTACACCCTATCTCTATATTGAGTTAGTTATATCCAGTTCTGTCCTGTCATTACACCCTATCACTATCTTGAGCTAGATCTATCCAGTCCCCCTCATTACACCCTATCTCTATATTGAGTTAGTTCTATCCAGTTTTGTCCAGTCATTACACCCTATCTCTTTCACGCCCATTCTAATGTTATCCTCACATATGTGTCTAGAAATTCCCAAATTTTTCTCTACCCAACAGGTGCATTATTGAATACCTTGAACCCGTTCTAGTTATTTTTTTTAGTTTACGCCACTACCCACCATAACCTGCTAAATTCGATAACGCTAACAATATCTAGTGATGAGTACATGACATGTAACTCATCATTATGCAACCTCCACTAGTTTCCATTATCTTCATCCCTTTGTGGAACAAAGGTTTTCCTAAGTATGTGCTGTCTAACACCGTAATTTTCTTCTTTTCTTGTAAAGTATGATAATATGTTTCACAATATATTTATATGTACGCATTCCCTTGCTGATTATTTATAATTAAAAATGCATGAAAACTGTATCATAAAAAATCGTCTATTTAATAATTTTCCTATAATTTCTAGGGAGAAAATAAATAATCCGTTGGAGAAAAATAATCCGTTTGTTTGCACATTTGTTGTTTGTTGTTGCCCGGTAGGTTGGGACTGTTTTAAAATAACCTTTTTTTCTTATAATTTTTGAGAACAGTCAATCTTTAAAAATCTTTGGTGGGAGCCAGAAAGCGTGGTTTCCATAATAAGTTCAACATCATGTTATTCATGTTCATTTTGATAAAAAAAGAATGTTAATATATTTGTTCTATGAAATGTAGCGATATGTATTATATTATTTTATATTATATAATGTATTTAATTTTAATAGAAGATAGTATAATATAGATTATATATTCATATTTTATATTTGGATTAGACATGTTTATATTATTATAAATTTTAATATATATAATGATATATAATTATACATATTATATATAATCTTTTATATTATTTAGGGTGCCGTGGAACACAGTTTGGGAACCGCTGTAATAAAAGATTGTAGCTAACTCGTCCATCATATAGCTAGCCTTAAACTATGAGTGAAGAATGACCCCGAACATGGGATGAAGCCGGGATAGCTCAGTGGTAGATAATTGGTGCGCCTATCCAAAGGTACTGGGTTTTAGTCCCGTGTCCAGTTATTTTTTTCAACTAATTTAAATTAATTAAAGATCTAAGGCGTCACCCTCATATTAGACTGGCCAACTTAATATAGGAAGTCAAGTATATAATAATAATAATAATGCTCGTTTAGGTTACATCATTCGTAGCCTAGTTAGTGGAAAGATTGGCCAGTACTAATGTAACGTTGCTCGAATGTACTAATATTACATCCTTTCCGTGGAGGCTCTTTCCATGTCCCGATGAGATGAGGTGATGGTGATAGTGAATATTAGGGTGATAGTAAGTATGATGGTGATAGTGAGTATGAGGATGTGGAATCAGTGGAAACTCTTAACCTGACTTAAGACTAACTAAACAAACCCTGGTGACCGTTGGGGTGATTCCCCTTTCGGGAAAAATTACCTAAGGTACAGGCTGGGAATTGAACCCGGGATGCCCAGGCTCGTAGCCAGGTGCGCTGACCACCATACCACTAGGCCGATTTTTCTATATGGTCATTCCTGTAGTCAAATTGATTTGCAAGTTGTGTGTCACTATTCATGTATGGGACTAGACATATTGTTCATTAGACAAAATATGATTTTCCAGCCTCTCTTAAATCAAATGGCAATTAATTTGCTTTGTATTAAATACATTAATTTTATAATCTCTACTGCAATGGCAATTCATCAATTTAACGAAAAAAATGTAAATTACACTTCCTCAATGTCACACAAGTTGAATAAATGCATCATAATATGTATGCAAGTATTATCACAAAGCATGCATGCATGACCTATCGCTCATCTGACTATGCACTTGGATGTGCGAATCACAATCTTTGATAGATCAGAGGTCAGTAGGTCAAAAAGAGTATTTATTTCTACAACAAAGTTTTACATTTATCACAATGTATATTTCATAAGATGGTAAAAATTGCTTATGTCTTTCATCATTAACTCATTCATCCAATTCGTGATTGAATTGTGTGTAATACATATTTAAACTGATAAAATTAGTGTGTTTCCTCTGATTTATAGTTTCGGAGATCAATCGCATGAAAAGGGCTCTAGAGTTGTTTTAATATGATTGATTTTGTATTATCTGGCCAAGAAAAACTGTTACGATATCATTAGATTCACTCTTCTCATTTTAGATATAAAATTATAAATAATATATATAGTGTGTAGCACTTAAAAGATATTTATATATATAATTTAGGAAAATATATTTGTATACAATATATTTAGTTAGTTACATAATCTAAAATAGCAAAATAATATATTATATGTAAAATAAAAAAAGCATAAATTATTTAATATATTTAACTAGTTAAAATATAATTTCAATATATATAACTTACACATATGTATGTATGTATGTATGTATGTACGTATGTATGTATGTATGTATGTATGTATGTATGTATGTATGTATGTATGTATGTATGTATGTATGTATGTATGTATGTATGTATGTATGTATGTATGTATGTACGTATGTATGTACGTATGTATGTTAGTTCTGCGTCTTATTACCTGTTGAGTTTATAAGCTTATATACTATTTACGCTAATGAGTTGTGGATGAGGAAGTTTGAAATTAGAGGAAGTGTACCCGAATCCACATGAACTGAGAGTGAAAAACCATTATAGGAAAAAAACACCTCAATACACCCAACGAGGATTCGAACCCTGATCTTCCAGTCAACGTCAGTCTAGTTTAATACGAGAGTGACGCCTTAGCGCTTAACCCAAGCAGCCACTGAAGCAGTTCTATCAAATTTAATGACGTTGTATTACAAATACTGCCGCCATTAGTGGGTGGGCCCTTTCTGGTGCTCGAATGGTCACTCTCACAATAAACTAGACTGCCATTGATGGGGAGATCGGGGTTTAAACCACAGTCACGCATACCAAGAGAGTATGTATCTATGGTTTTCCACTCTCTTCTCTCTTTCTCTAACCAAGAAAATGCGGGTGAATTTAATATACATTCATTCTTCCCGATCCATAGAACATTATCGTAACAAGTACATTTGTGTTTAACCCGAACGGGTAGTAAAAGATGATGGTAAAACAATAACGAGAGGGTAGAAGGGGGTCATGCTCCCCCCGACAATGCATTTAACTGGGGGCACACAATTTGATAGCTAGATGTTTTAAAAGTTAAAGTAGAGGGGTTGTAATAAGCCCACATACGTTTACAAATTAATTTATGAATGTTATTTTATTTAAACATTGATAATAAAAATCTTTATCTTCTTTTCTCAGATTCACTAATTCATTTTATTTTGTTATTGGAAGTACTAAAAAACATCAAATATTTGAAATGTTGACAAAACTGGTTTTACCAAAAAAAAAAACTTTAAAGAGTGAATCTTGAAAACAAATATTAAAATAAAATTAACGATTTGTCGGTATTTGACTATTGGAATATTGGAAAATAGAATGAATGGTAAAAGTAAAAAAAATCATATCTTTCATAAACTTTATTCGAATATGTGTAACTTTTTTTTTTTTTTATGGATCCAACCATTTCGAGGGGAGTCCAGCCCCCGCACTCCCACGACCCTCATTTTTCTATGCCCTTGCAAATAAGGAAATATTAATTATTTCTTATTAGATTGTTATGGAACTAGCCATGAGCCTTAGTAACCGACGCTATCTATCCAACAGTAACGGAGGGCAAAGGGGAAATAGGGGCATTGCTGATTATTTAAGTCTGGATAGCAGGATGAGGAATGTAATAAGCAGGGCCTGAATTTTGCTGACCTAAGAATGATCAATATTGACCAATAAAATTACTTTGAAATTTTAAAAAAAAATTGCAAAAAATGACCTAGAATATAAAAAAAACTCAATAAACACACACGACTAAATCAATCACACAATTTATAAATGTATAATGTAATGAAAAGTCTTTAACAACTAAAGTCTTGCATTCTGACAAATATAATATTGATTTACAGATATGTGGTTCAGAAATAAATGCTACATCCTCCCAACGCAACCCACTCCAACCTAATTACAGTGTTGAATATGTATTTTACAACCTAACAAGCAAAGATGATAACAAAGTTCATTTTATTCACTCAGTTCATTTCATTTTAATACAGGCAACTGTGTAAAAAAAAATTATGTTTGCGTGTTTAAGCATTTATAAAATACTGATATTATTTTAAAATATAATTATAAATGCCTTAAGATGTCCTGAAAAATGTCTCAAAATGCCAATGCTTAAAAAAAATATGCAAATCAATAAAATATTACCTTAATTTACAAAGGATGACAAAAAATTACCTATAAAATATACATGTATACAAAAATGGGATCATGAACAGAGTTTATGTACAGTACTTATGAACATTGTATGTGAAGAACCTAACAAAATATATGTCATCAAAATCTGGCCTTGGTCATATGTGTCACAACTGGCCTACACGTATCAAACGATAGAACCCAGTGTGATCAAAACCTATTACCCGATAATTGTTTTCTTTTCAATCATCAAGCTCAGAGGGTTTTTAAACAAATAATAGAACATTCCCTAACCTCAACCTGTATTATCAAGAAATATGCGGCAAGAATGTAGGTTATGTCCTATCATTAACTATATTTATATAATTATAATACTAAGCATGTGCGAAGATTCCTTTTTTAATGTGAAGCAAAGCTTTGAACTTGCTAAGCAAAGTCGAAGTCAAAGATATGGTTTTTGTTGTTGACATATAACACTATTTTAATTTTTTGAAATTATTTATTTAGTGCATCTATGTAAAGAAAATTGTCTAAAAGTGGGAAAACATTAAACTCTATTATTATTATTTTACATTGACATACTCAATTTATCCATTCTTACGTTATAAATTTTATTTCATCACTAGTGGTTTTTTTAGCACCATATCTTTCTACCCGTTCAGCCAATGGGTTAGGAATTGGGAAGGTTGAATTTGTGGAAGTTGACCCGCATTTGCGTGGCGTAAGAGTGGATAGCCCTTTAGGAAAAAAACCACACTCAGTTCACCCGACCGAGATTCGAACCTTGATCTCCCTGTCCTCGGTATTCTAACTCAACACGAAATTAACGTGCTAGCTAACTACGCCACTGAGGCGTATACTAGTGTGGTGTTAAAACGCTGTTTAATAGCGGTTAAAAAAATAATTATATGTTGAAATATGTAATATTAGGTGAGATATTTCATATATGTTCATAATTTATCGAAGTTTTTTCTTCTTTCGAAATGTTTTGAAGATGTGAAGGTTATTGTGGATGTCGAAGTCGAAGCGAAGGAGATTTGACCTTCAACTTCAACATTTCAAAGCTTCGCACACTTTTACTATAATACTACTATTAATTTAGTTGTACACTAACCGGCCTCCTTGTGTAGTGGTCAATGCACCCGGCTACTAGCCTTAGGGTTACGGGATCGATTCCCAGCTGATAATTTGGGTATCTTTCTTGAAAGGGGAATCACTCTAATGGTTACCAGGGTTTTGTTAATTAGGCATAAGTTAGGTTTAAGTGTTTCCACTGGTTCCACAACCTCATAATCACTATCACCCTCATACTCACTATCACCATCATACTCACTATCACCATCATACTTATTATCACCCTTATACTCACTATCACCCTTATACTCACTATCACCCTCATACTCACTATCACCCTCATACTCACTATCACCCTCATACTCACTATCACCCTCATACTCACTATCACCCTCATACTCACTATCACCCTCATACTCACTACCACCCTCATACTCACTATCACCCTCATATTCACTATCACCATCATACTCACTATCACCCTCATATTCACTATCACCATCATACTCACTATCACCCTCATACTCGCTATCACCCTCATACTCACTATCACCCTCATACTCACTATCACCATCATCTCATATCATCGGGACACGGAAAGAGCCTCCACGGAAAGGATGTACGATTAGTACATTCGGGCGTCCCCGTTCCCTGAGCAACGGTACATTAGTACTGTTTAATCTTTCCAACAAACTGGTTTATTAATGATCTAGCCCAGACGCGATATATATTTATTTGAACACTAATTCTAAGTATTTTTAAAATAAATTAAAAGTGTTTCTAATTTATTACCACTATCATTACTTTTATATTTTTCTTTCGGCCAACTATGTTTTATGTAATTTGCCTAGTTACCCATGAGTTAAAAATCAAGTTGTATCTAAATAAATGTCCACAGTGGCGGCTTGGTACCTATTAAGTAGGTGAAGGGGCTGGAGTGGTGGCACTTATGGCCGAGACACTAAAGATTGTTTGAATGATGACTGTTCTACACTATGTAATGATTTAAACCAAAGGAAAACCGTGGTCATATGAATGAGCTTCAAAGTGCCAACCTTGTAATGTAACTGATTGCCCCTAAAGAATATGTGAGAGCATTGACAATAATATCGTCCTAATTTTATAAACGTATTCAATTTTATTTGAACTTTATAATATATTACGTGGCGCTTAAATCACTTATTCTTCTAAGAAGACACGAGCCACTGATAAGTGACGTCAGAGCGCGTGACGTTAATTGAGTCAATAAGACAATTTAAGGTTTTTAATAAATAATAACTCCCTGTTCTGGAAAGATCGAATAGAAAATTTAAAAGGTAATTTGAGGCAGCTTCCAGCTCTTGGATATTCTACTGCCATCGAGATGGGTTTTTTTTGTATTTAAATTTTTTTTTAACACCACCTTCTAGAATGTTCTTTCGAAGCGAGTTATATACTCGGCGTGATGAAATAAATGTGCACTGGCTCATTAGCACTGGCTCACAAGCTCTGAGACTAGCACCCTGACTGTGAATGTCTGTACGTACGGTCGTGTTATCATTATCAGTCGCGTCTCGAAATGGTTAACGACATGATCAGTTTTAAGATCAAGACAATAGTGATATTAAAATAAAATCACATCTAACCTAATAATTGTGTATTATTTCAAATTGCGTATAACCCGAACGGGTAGTAAGACGCGGTGCTAATAATAATAATTATTTCAAAGGTTATAAATATCTCCCAAACACGAGGCAACTATCATCAACATAATTTAATAATGTTATAAAAGGCGCACAACGTAGAGGCAGTAACAGGAATGTTATAACCTCTATAGGCTATTACATTATATTAGCCCTATGCATTTTAGAGGTGGAACTCTCGAATTCCTATAATCCTATGGCATCTCAAAATGCATCTCGAATACATTTATGAAGACCTTGACTTGATATAAAAATTTTAACCAATTTGTAAAAGTAATTATACAGACTTGTGTGGTTGTAAGAATAACAAATTCACAAAAAAGAGAAAATTTTAGTAATATAATTTATTTTACATGGTACGTTGTTGGTTGTTATTTAAGAATATACATGACAAACAAAATAGCTTTTGTCAGTGACGCCAATCCATAAATAACCTTTATTAGATACAATATTACATTTTTTCACTCTAACTCAAATTGTACATTTTTAAAGATTCAAGAAATCGAATTTGGATTCGAGATTTTAAAGACAATTTAAGAATTGTTTTCGAGATTTGGATTTGAGAAACGCAGGATTCTACCCATCTCTAACATATACTTATTTATTATTATTAGATGTACTGTCAGGTGACCTGGTGATCTTGGGATAAGGTGTTGGACTTCTGTGTTGGGGTCCGGGGTTCAATCCTCGGTCCCGGCACAGATTTATCTGATTACCAAACCCTTCCTTCACCTCTGACAAGACATCTTGTCAATGTGGGGAATGCCAGGCCTCCACCGTGGTTTGGATCCCACGTTAAACTGCAGGTCTTCCATTTCATCTCACAATCACCCTACCATTACACATTAGCGTAAGTGCGTATAACCCGAACGGGTAGAAAGACGCGGTGCTAATAATAATAATAATAATAATAATAATAATAATAATAATAATAATAACAATAATACTAATAATAATAATAATAATAATAATAATAATAATAATAGATGTACTGTCTATGACAGATCAATTTATTTTGTCAGTAAACTTAGCCCGCCAATGCGTCCTGTCCTCTGCCTCATACTTTAACTCCCAGATTTTTCTTCTTTCCTACAAGTCATCCAATATTTGAATCCTCTTTCTTCCTAAGCTCTTCTTTCCCTCAACCTTCCCTCCTATGACATCGTGCAGAAGACAATTCCTCCTAAGTAAGTGTCCTATCCAATTCAATGTGTACCAAATAATCACATCCAAAATGGTTCTCTTCCCACCCACTCTTTGTAGGACTTCATTTGTCACCCTGCCTGACCACCTGCTCTTCTCAAGTCTTCTCCAGCACCACATTTCAAAGCTATCAAAGTATTACTTTTCCATCTTCCTGAGAGCCCAAGTTTCTGTTCCATACAGTGCGATGCTCCAAGTGTAGCATTTTATCAGTTTCTTCCTTATTTACAAACTCAACTCTCTCGACAGCAGTAGCCTCTTCTCTATGAAAGCTTCCTTGGCCATGGCGATCATTGACTTTATTCTCCTTGGTGTAGTAGGCATCCTTTTTTATCAGACTTCACAGTTCCTTGAACTGCTTAATGCTTTCTAGCTCTTGTTTTCAAATTTTGATTCTCAGTGGCTATCCAATTTTTTGAAATCCCCATCACTTTTTACTCTTCAATGTTGATGTCCATGGCATTTCTTCTCCCTGTCTCCATCAGATATTTCATAATTTCCTGCATTTATATATATATACACATATATATATGGTTTTTCAATTTATGTGGGAAGTAACTGGAGTGTAGATAGCAGACCTAACAAACAACACAAAATGTTCATTTGATTAAACGCCCTATGTTGGATTGTTACCGAGTTACTGGCTCATGTCACTGTGTCCACTGTTTGTAGTTGGTATACACCTGTTTGTGAACATAGTATATACAAACATGGAGTGTGGTTGTTATGCCCATTTTACTGTTGACATCTAACTCACGTTGGACAACAAACGTTACGGATACAATTGGTACTAACTTAAGCCAGTCCAGTGTGTCTCTTCCCAAGGCACTGTGATCATGCAGGATTATTACAATTGCAAAATGGCGGACATGCATCTAATTTACTAACCTGCCGGGTGTAATGCGATAAGAGCGATATGTCTGTACGTGGAACGCTTTCCAAATCGTTGTGTGTCAAATAGGAAGACATTAATTTGATAAAATAGACGAGCGGCTGAGAGATGGTGGTTCATTCACTAAACGGAGTGGGCATACTGGTTGAAACCACCGAAAGCGAACTGTGACTTTGGAGGAGAGTGTTTTCACTCATATTGATGAGGGTCTCTGTGACTGCACCCAATGGATGGTGGCAGCAGAAGGCATGATACATTGGAGCGTTTGTTATATTTTACAGAAAAAACTGCTTCGCCCATATCACATTCTGAAAGAACAAACTCTTGCTGACGCTGAGTTCCCACTACAAGTGGAGTTTTGTTAATGATTGCTACACATGTGTGGTCGTTCTCAGTATTTCAGAGCATCTGTGTTAAATACCGATGAGGTGGGCTTTACGAGGGATGGTATGTTCAATTTACACAACATCCATCACTGGGTTGCCGAGAATATTCACACTACTGTGAAGTTACGCCATCAGAAACAGGCAATATTAACGTCTGGGAAGGAATAAGTGGCAACAACTTAGTCGGCTTCTACGCGTTACCTGGATGCTTGGCCGGTAAATATTACTGTAACTTTCTGCGACAAAAGTTAAATATGCTACTCGAGGATTCCTCGTTCGATATTTTACGCCTTATATGGTTAATGTATAATGGGGTGCCACTACTTTTCAGCAGTGGCCAGAGACTATCTGAATTAGGGGTTCCCGCAAAAGTTCATAGGACGTGCAGGATCATTCACTTGGCTTGCACACTTACCTGATCACAATACATTGGACTATTACCTGTGGGAATATCTTAACACAGCCCCTGTTATGGACATTTCAATGCTTAACCAGCGAGTAGAATAAGGCTGCCAGCAGATCCGTAGCACACCAGGGGTGTTTGAACCTGTCAAATAATTATCAATATTTTGGCGTGTGGAGGCACAAGGTGGACATTTCGAGCTTCTCTTGTAAGTGACGCATCACTGTTGGTATACAGGCAGGGCTGCAGCTACATTAACAGGGGTGTATCAAGTAGGGCTATTAACAATTCCATTGTAATCATGGAAGGCCTTATCTCGGGAACCATCGAACATAGGACATATGTTCACAAGAATTTTAGATTTTAAAAGGATGTTAAATCCCACATAAATACATATTAAATGGTTTTATATTTATATAGTATATACATATTTATATATACCATATATATTCCTATATAGAGTATATATGTGCATTTATACGATATATGTTTATATATTCAGTGTATATGCATTTATATAGTATGTATATATATAGTATATAATCTAGATGTTTATTTATACAGTATGTATGTATATATTATATACTATATATAGTATAAATGCATATATATATACATATACTCAGTATATATATGTATATATACAGTATATATATTAAATAGTTGGTTGTGGGACGAGTTTGTGGGAAAAGGGGTTGTGGGGTGGGAATTCTAGAAACTACTTAAAGTCAACCTTAAAACTATTTCAACTATTTTATTGATGACACTTAAAATAAAATCTAAACAAATAATGATAATTGGCGACCAAAAGATTTTATCGGATCATCGAATTTCAGATAAACGTGATGTATTAATTAAGGAATTGATTATACTATTGAATCATAAACATATCTGGTATACAGCAGACCTGACGCTACTGACACATCCAACCACCAAGCGCCCACCGTAGCTCATTTGATAATGTTTGTAGTGTAACGTCATTAGGAGTTTATTTTTAACACCACGTCCTACTATCCATTCGGGCTATACGCGTATGCACTAAATATGCTAATGGTCTTAGGGATTAAGATTTTTATATTTAGAGGAAGTGTACCCGAATTTTCGTAGTGGGAGAGTGAAACATTATTTTGGAAAACCACCCTCAATACACCCAATCAAGACTCGAACCTTAATCTCCCCATCATCGGCAATCTTATCTACTGAAAAAGTAGCGCCTTAGACCATGTGGCCACTGAAGCGGGTGTATTAAATTAATTAAATTTCAAAGTTAGTTACACTGTTTGAAACTTTTACTAAAACATTAATTTATTTCATATAACTAATACATTCATTGCTGTATCACATAATTCATCTAAGTCAGCGAATGTTGTCAAAATGTCACATTGCCTTGAATGAATATCTGTGAAAGAGAGAAAAAGGTACCCGAAAGATTCTTTCTCTCTTACATAATGGTGCGCAGACGACAGCTCAAAAAGATGTCGTCCATCTAGTTATACTATAGGGAAAATATATCAGTGGGATGACTTAATGTGCTCCTCGCTATACCATTATTTATTTCCGTTTTTAATGTTAACTTGTGTTTCAGGGACGTATTAAGGCGATAGGCCCTTTTCTTTTGGCGTGGAAATGCAGAGCCATGGGAACAAATTGTTTTCTTTAAGAAATTTTATTTTTGGAAACGATTTGTTCAAGAATTATTGTTGAAAATATTAACATAAAAATTTCACTCATTCTTGAGAAAACTGATATTTCCAAACGTATGATTCTTCCGCAAGACCTGTCCGGTAGCTAGCGCTATATATGGTTTCTATGATCCATCTGTTCTTGTTGGCGTGGAAGGATACTTTGGTCAGTTGTGAAGCCACACCACGCCTTTCACCCTCCCACCCACCATCCCAGAAAATAGCTTTTAGACTTGCACTCGACAAGGCCAAGTGCCTTAAGTTTGAAGACATTAAGCCATGAAGACGCTAGGTTTCACACTATATCCACTATGTACTCTTTATAAGAGAAACCATATCGTATTTACTAGTCTTTCCTTTGCCATTAAATACATATTATAAAATATTCCTCTCTATTATAAAGTTCTCAACAAGCGTGCACAAATAAATATAATGGTTTTCTCTGCACCAGTGACCACATGGTCAAAGCTGTAAGGCGTCAAACTACAGTAGACTAGATTTCTGGTGACAGGTAGGTTGATCTTCGTACCTCAGCAGGTTGCATGTGGTGTAGTTTTCCACACTTTATTTACAGGGCAATACCCATAAGAGAGTTGGAGGGAATTTGGACCCTGAACGTTAATCAAAAGAATTAATATTGCCTTATAAATGTTGAAACAAAACAAAGAAATACTAGTTTTTCACTTGTCTCTACTATTTTAATGTTAAGGTGCAGTTTTTTTTAAATGTGGTTTTGTTCATTGGTCAGTCATCAAAGCTGGACAGACTAAGTAGGAACGCCCACCAAAGTGACGTGACACATGATCTGGTAGTAACAAACATGAGACACACACGAAAGTGACATATTAGAGACGATACTCACGTGTGACTCAATGCAGACAGGAATGATTTAGGAAACAAAACAGATGAAATGAAAACCATTCAAATGGTAATTCCAAGAACACGTAGGAAATGATTCAGCATAGAAACAAGAATGAGAGGGTTGGGATGGGTTAGGGAAGTGTGGAGGCTGAAAGTCGTCCAGCTATCAGCCCCTAAGTACTTGCAGTTTGCGAAAATATAAGCAACGGCAATTTGCGTGTTATAAATACTGTGGTGTGTGAATACTTTTAGTTTTGGTAGTTTAATGTGGACTATAAGCTAGTGTTAATTAGTTAGTTAATTAGTTAGTTAGTATGTAGGCTGAACTGGTATGATCATTCAGAACGCTACGTTTGGTTTTCTTAGTTAACACTATGAATAATTCCAATAAACGAACAAAACCATATACGCAGTCTTCTTTCGTTTTTGGTAATAATAACCTTTTATAAAATACAAACGTATTTTTTGTGGTCATAATTGATAACTTTTTTTAGTTGTTTAGTGATATGTTATAGGTATTAGTGATATATATCGAATGCGAATGAGGCAGATCACATGGCTTGACGTATGTATATATGATAGTTATTTTAAGTAACTTTTGTAACTTTCAATAATAAGTTTTCGTATCTGAATCTGACTTTAGACAGGATCATCAGAAGAGCGGGCTTAAAACCAAGTGCACAAACAGCCCAACCTCTTCCCCCGGACATAGGTCTTCCTTTGCAATACCGCTGTGTATTATAGGTAGGAAAAGAGTCATTCGGATCAGTGATAGCAGAACTTTATTTTATTAGGCTGGGAGGGGTGATTTACAAAAAAATATTTTGGGGGGGCTAGACCCTTCCTAACCCCCAAAGGCCTAAAGAGTTATGGGGTCCATACCCCGTCAAAAGTTTGCCATTGGGTACCTTCAAGCAATTGACATGGCCCTCAGCTGGAATTTATTTGAAATTGATTATTTTCATAGAATCTTTTAGAAATGATATTACATCAGAATATGTATATAATTTTGATGCCCCTAGAAGATTTTAAGAACTGTTCTCGCCTGGTTTTTAAATTGAAAAGTGATGCCTTTATAAGCTCTTTGGAATTTGTTTTAACGAGTAACCATATCGTATACCATTCAAAAATAGAAAAGCGATTGAAATAAATAAAGAGGGTGCAAATTTATTCCAGAAGCAAAACATATTTGCATTTGAGAATTACTATCCTCGCCCAAGAATTACCTCTCTCTCTTTTAAACCTCTACTTATATATTTATTTAAGAAGTGCTCACTGTATTTTTTTTTAACTTGAAGGAAACAGGCGCTATATTAATTTCTAAATTTTACACAAATTTATCAGACTTGATATATTTAATATCTGCGCATATCTATCATAATAATAAATTCCAAATATCTTATATATGAATTTTATTTTATTTGCCTACAGAAATTAGAGAGCCATTCCCTCCAAACTCCCAATGAAAGATTTATTTGGCTACGGCCTTGTTAATTTATCACTGTGAGTTTTCCAACTCCTCACCACACTAAAGTGGGCGCAATTAAATCACAATACTTTATTTATTCCTTCCTCACAGATATAGCAGCCAAATAATCCAGATTTTAACGTGAATATTAGAAAATTTGTCTTATCAAAACTTTCTTAGGAATGGTTTGTCTTGTCCAGAATCCAACCACAAAGGTCAGGTTAAAATGTGCAGAAAAAAACAAAATAAAATAAATAAATTGGTTTATTGATAATAAGATAGCTTTAAAACTCAAAGTAAATACATAAAGTTATTGATTAACATGGTTCTTTAGCTTTTATACATTTACTATTGATTATTTTTTATCATGTTGGTTTTAATGTGGCGGTAGCTTATTTTTGCATAATTGTATATTAATTCACACAATGGTAAAAATTATATTCACGCTTTATTCCAAAAGTTTAAATAACAAATAAAATAATTTATTTCATGTCATATACTCTGATCAGTGCTTTTACAAATTAATTCAACTAAGAATTTTAGAGCATGCAATATAAATACAAAGATAAAAGCTAAATAATATACTTCTAAAAATATTGGTTGGATTTTTCTTTTTAGAATGGTTTATGAAGACTTTAAAAAGCTTTACTGAAATATAGGCCTATGGCTCTGAACAACTTATTAGAAAGGATTAAATATGAAACATACTTCATTTAAAAATATCTCATCAGTTTTTTCAAATATATGCATAACATATTTATGCATATATTGACATACGTATTTTTTATATTTTTTAATGTTCACTAGCAATTTAGTATCAATGCATAGTTAATATAATTTAATTCACTACAGTAAATTTACATATAAACTATGAAATACATGTTAGTTTGCTTACTATAAACTATTATAAATTACACTCATTAGTTTCGAAGACATTGTACTGGCAGACTTGATCTAAGACTCTTGCTGACTCCCTTCATGGCCAAGTTGAGTCTAGCGCCCTTTTTGATCTGTTTGATAATGTGGTTTGCCGCGCTTCCAGGACTCAAACAATGCACTGGAACGTTTTTCTCTTGCATCTTGCTTGGTGAGCAGTCAGAAGCACAGGCTGGCTGGGGTCTCACACTGATGCAAATCATGTTGCCTTCATCAAAAACTTTGTTGGCAAGAACGCTGCAGCTCTTGCTTTGATCTTCAACAGAATTTTCAGAGGACTCTGACGATTCCGAACTACTGCTCACTTGAGAGGGGCCAGAATATTGTCCGCCCCAAGGCTTGACGTCATCATTGGTGCAATTGGCTTCTTGGGCCCTCTTTTTGTACTCGGGAGCTGGTCCTTGACATGACTCATGAGTAAGAGCGTAGCTGGCAACGAACAGTTCAGGTTGTTTCATGATGCAGTTATTGGGAGTTTTGAAGTCAGAAACGGGTTCACCAGTGAAGGTACCACATAGACCGCGGACCTCTCCTCTGTAGGTGTGGTTTGCTTTAAGTGTAATGGTCTTGCCGTCATAAATTAAATAGATACCATGGAGAGGGTAGGTCAATGAAATGGAGCCACTTGCAAGTTCGAATATTTGCAGCCAGATGTCACCGTTGGGGTTGTAGATCTCGGTAAGGTTGGAGCTTGATATTTCCAGAGGCCTTTCATTAACCTTAACTTCGATACCCATCTTGGTTGAACCTCCAGATGGTGTGAGGTCAACAACATCATCGCCTGTGACTATCTTCAAGTCCTAGTAAAAAAAGACACTATTTAAAAACCATTGAATAGAATTGATAGCATAAATGGGTGCATACTACTAAAATACTTACTAAACTACCTATAGCCTCTAGATACCAAGTTCGGGAAGATTGTATAAACCAAGCATTTGATTATGAGCGTTTAGGACCAAAACGCTCGAAAGAAAACTATCCCATTAAAATAAAGTAATTTTTGGTAAACATTTAGGTAATATATATTCTTTTGAGATATACAACGAAACATTTCATGTCCCAATCTAGAAAACAATTATTTATCGTTTAATTTTTATAGGCATCAACATTTGGAAGGTATATCATTTTCTTGTAATTATGAAATATTATGAAGGAGCTGTTTCTTTAAATAGATGTGAATTTATAGAACTATGGGGTACAGTTGTAAAATAAAAAATCGTGGGTTAAAAAACAAGATTATTTTAGGATAATCCACACATGAAATGTATCCTCGAAAGTTCTTTTTTTAAAGGATATAAAATACAACAATGACCTTAGTAAAAATATCCGAATAGTACTCATAATCATTTCCTTCAAAGAAATTCCTTTAATCGAGCCCTAAGGACCAACAAGATCTCATTATACTTAGTAGTAGCAAGCAACAAGTTTGGTGCTCAAATCCCGGCCAAATGCATTAAATGTGTATTTCCCTTTAGGACTTTCCCTTTGAATTAGACATACTCTCTTTGCACTAAAGTGGATGATGCTATTATAAGATACCCTACTCTTTTTAATTTAAATTAGACAATAGACACCAGTGTAGTAAACGTAGAACAAAGAAGCTTAAAATAAATCAAAATGTTATTACTGAATCAAAGGAATGACCTGGAAAATGTTCTAAAAGAAAAAATTCGTTTATTAATTTGAAATAATTTTGTTTAAGAAATTGAAACCCCAACTACTTTAAATAATATAATTAGACAGCATGCTCAAGTTAAGCATATATTAGGCTATAAAACGAACATTTTGTTAAGTCATTGGATAAAATATAATTTTGTTTCTATTTAATTGGATCATTACAATAATACAATATATTAGTGTCAACCTTTATTTTCTTTTATATTTTTTTAAGGGAACGTGATTGGAACCCAAGTCATAAACAAGTGTGAATTATATTATATATTACTGTTACTGGTTAATTTGATCTTTCTACTTGTCATCTATAAATAAAATGATGATTTGTTTATAATCAGCAACTAAATATATGAAATATACGATGTGTAGGTATTAACCTTTTGTGAAGAAGATGAATTATCCCTTGTCATCACAACCACGTCAACACTTGGGTCAATTTTCTCAGAACTTTCCTCAGGCATATACTTAGGCGCGTACTTCATCATTACATGCCAACACTTTCCCAGTTGGATAGGGTAAGTCTTGTTGTCGAACGTGTTGGCGGCACTCTTACCAACCACACAGTAAGCTGAAATAGAACAATGAGCACAATAATTAAAAATAAAACATTAATATTAATAATAGTGTTGGAGTATTTAAAATTATTAAATGAGTGTATTGTTTAGTTAGACTAAATTATATATTATTTTTAATTAATGAATATAATAACAATGTCATTATAAATGAGAAAATTATAATAATTATTTTTATAACTATGTAATTATAAATATATAAAAAATAATTTAGTAAATAAGTAAATAGAAAGATTTGGTTTAAATAAAAACAATTGTAAATTAAATACAAATATTGATAATGGTTCTACTAAAATAAATAGCAAACTAATGCTTGAATGACCAATAAAATGAGATGTATACTCTTTCACTCTATGATATTGTTTACAATAAATGAGAACTCAAAGAATATAGTTAGTTTGAAAGATCGTATGATGACTTTATGTATTTGTATAGATTTATTAATTATTTTTTTAATAGTTGTAATAACTGCATCATGATTTGTGTTGAATTTACCAACAGAGTTTGTGAACACTTTAGTTTTAATATACACATGATGTCGATAAATAACAAATATCACAAATATGATTATGAAACACTAATAAGATTAAAATTGTTCATCAAGATGATATAGGAAAAACATAAATAAGCTACTTCGTATCGCTAAAACCGATATATTTAGATTTATTTGAACCCCCAAACACCTAATTTCACTAACACGGTTTTTATTCGTTTGAGTGAAAGTCTAGTTTTAGGTAATCGTAGCTAAAATGTATCAATACTAATAAAAAACTACTTACGGTATAATTGATCGCTAAACAAGACAGGGCTTAATCTCTCAAGAGAGCCCATTGTCGGGTGAACTGGCAGTAGTGGAACAACGTAGGGACTCAGAGGAACATCAATAAATTCAGCATCACCAATGGGAGATTTTATTGTTACGTTGATTGCCCGTAGACTAGGATTCAGGTTTCCTTCAAAAGCAACTTTTTCCTTTAGATTATGGGAGGCAAAAATATTTTCGCCCATATAGTTGTACCCCAAGTAGCGTGCGATTTGATATGCTTTGTAGGTCCAGTTCTTTAAATCGGTAGGTAAGTTTTCGTAATGCACACTAAACTCAAGTCTATCTCTGTAGTTGGCTTCAATTGAAACGTTACGGCAAGCAGGAAGTCCATAGTTTCCTTCGTTCATTTGACTTTCACAAAGCTTAGCCATTGGGGAGTGCTTGACGAACCTGCGACGTTGGTAACTCTGTTCCACTGTTCCCTGAAATTAATATTAATCATGTGAAATATAGCTATATTATATATAAAACGAAGAACGTACCTATTCTTATAATTATGAGTGAAATTACGCAGTAAATATATTAACTGTTTGCTTCTTTTTGTTTCTATGTCTAAGAAATATTTGGTTATTTAAAAATATACTTTCGGCATGTAAACATACACAAATATATATACACACACATGTTTTCCTGCTGAAAGTATATAGTATATATATTTATGTTTAGTTTAAGATGTTTTAAAACTTAACCAAGACAATTCCCCTTGACATCTTCTCTTTGTGATGGAAACCTTATGACCAATATGCTGATAGTTAATCATAAGTTTAGTGTCTCAAATTTGGACTCAAAACACCTTTCTCTCGATATTTAATGAAATGGTAAGAATCATCCTTTAGCAAGAACAAGCGTATCATATATATTCAACTACAACAGAACACTATTTTATGGTTATAAATGATCAAGTTATTTTACAAACAGATTACTTAAGATAAATATTCCTTACGTTTACAACGATTTGGCTATCAGTTTCATTCCATTCTTTCAAGTTAAGCTGAGCATTGAAAGATGATTTAGGATCTTCCCTTATCGCTTTGTTGAAATCCATCCAAGAAACCTGAGGGTTCTTGCTCTCAGCGACTAAATATGCCTGAAACATTAATAAAAAATTAATTAGATATAAAATTAATAAGGATTTTGATTGCTCTGAGTATTACAAATAGATATTGCTTGTTGACGATCAAGCCTATTTTTGTATATTTTTATCAACCCCAATTATATTTGGCTGAAGAGAATTACAAATGGGAGCTTTCAGTATTGGCAGGAGCAATATTTTTGATGATCAATATCATATTACTTAGCTAAACATAAAAATAATGTTATAATTGAAATCCATAACTAATAACTGGCACCTGATTTTAATTAAAGGAAACAACTATTTCAAATGTACCTGAAGAGGTTTCTCGCTAGAGGATGGTGGTTGGTGTGAAAAGAAAAAGAGTGCACGAGCTTTCTCGTCTACAGGGCTACTTGCAACGGCGGCTGTAGCAATGAAATAGGCCTTTTCGTGCCCTTGGAATTCAGCCGATACATCTACCACCATAGCAGAGCTGCCTGAAACAGGAACAAGAATCAGATTTAGTTCCTCTGTATATGTATCACTCAATGGCGACAATAATGGTCCAAATGTGGTAAATTATCAATTTCTTACTCTTGATGTCTTCTGCAACCCTGTCAAGGAACTCTTGGCGACGAGTTTCACTATCAGGAGAGTGGGACGATGGCTCAGCAGGATTGATTCTATCTCCTTTACTTTCTTCTGAGTGTCTACTGCTGCTAGTTTCATTAGCTGGAAGTACACAAACAATAGAAATAAACAAAATGCCTTAAATGCAATTACTTTAAGCACACACATATTGATATTACTGATGAGACTACAGTTACATAAACTTTGAAGGCCAATGAATTATTTAATTAGGTGATTGTAGAGATATGCAGAGTCTCGCACAAAAATGAAGTAATACATTACCGAAAGCAACAGTAAATTTGACAGCTTTGGTACTGGAGCGACGGGCATCGTAAGTAAGAGAGACATTCGAGTATTGGATGGTATCGTCGGCCCATGGGAAGTACAGCAGCACCAATGGATCCTGTTTCTTCGCTTCCTCAACAATCCAACTGGTGCTGTTGAATTCCTTTTCATTCTTGTAATTTAGACGGAATGCCATACCAGTACTGTTTGCTCCGAAGATGGCTTGTTGCTATAAAATAACAAAATAATATGAATCCATGTTTATAAAACATAATGCAACGGTAAGTGACCAACTTATAAAGTTTGTATGTAGTACTTTTCACTGATATTATGAATTCACCTGGCGAGGTTCCTTAAGGACGTGAATCTTATGGTAGTCACTATCTTGGTTATGAGGCTTCAAGTTGATAATGTCATGCTTTGTTGTGTAGGGCTTGGAACTGCAGTGGAAGATTTGATAATCTCTTTCACTGTTGATGGGAGAGAATGTTGCTTGGATCTTTGCATTTTCTATATCAACATCAACACTTGCACTGATGGGGAGGTTGAGTTGAGTATTCTTATCCACAGCAGCAACATATTGACGGTGGTCAAAAGGCGTGACGAATCCAATCTGGCCTTCAATCTTGGTTGAATACCTGCAGAGAAAGAGCAATGGATATAGGCCTACATGTTGAAAGTAGCAACTATTATTATTGTTATTATTAAAATATAATTCATATTAATAAGAAATATAGTAATAATCTAACAGATAACACTATTCAATTTTAAATTGAAGATTACTAATATTATCTAATAGAATGGTAATTTATCATTTTAGATTGTTATACATATTTTATACGTTAGATTGAATATATTTTTCAACAGTTTTACCTTAAATATGGATGTTTAAATCTTTTATAAAGTAAAGGGTGGGAGAAGTTACACACAGCAATACTTGAGTCTTCTTAATACAAAAGTTCCAAAGGTGCATGCTTTAAAATCACACACACTTACGTGGAAATATATAAGGTTATTTAAAAATTCCTTAAGGTTAATTTAAAGATACAGTCAAAAGTGAATTCCTTCTCTGTAAATTTGAACATTATATATGTTATTTTTTCAAATTAACATTAATATATGAAGGTTCTATCTGAAACTTTCAGTTTTAATTATTTTACTTATTCAGTCATTTAACCAAATAATGACGACATTTGAAATGGATATAAAGCTCAAAATATATTAAATCCTTGTGATTCAGTTCCTTAAATGAATATTATGGTTAAGTTTGCTTAAAATCCTCAGATATACTTTGGTTATTAAATTCTTTATTAAAATATTTTTATTAATGTGAAACTATTTTTTATTTCAAATAAAATAATGATGTGAATAGTTTTTATTTCCTTGAATAATTATTAATGACCAACAAAGATACTCACACGAAATGCACGTCAGCACTAGCGTTCACAACACCAGGGATAGGGATGGAATTACCGGAGCCTTGGGCAAGATCTGGGTGGGTACGAATTCGAGCTTCCCCTCCAATTTGGAGGATGGTGGGCGTGTTGAAAGTGAATAAAAATGGAAGTCCCATGGCAGTGGGGAAACCAACAGTTACTGCTTCCTGATTGTAAAACTTGGTGAAGTTGAAACTATTTCCTGATTGAAGGGCACTGGCAGCAGCTTTAACAACTGAAAATAATTGTTGATAAATCACATATTAGTTATTAAATCTTACTGTTACTTAATTTATTGCTTTCAAACTTTATTCATATCATATTCATTTATTAATCATGATCAAATATAATTCTTGTTTACACTTTCAGAGCGAGGAATCACAATCTTTTAATGAATAAACCTATATTGGCCTATGCATGTACGTAATTAAAGAATCTGAAGACATAATGTATTAATTATAAATATATATTGTTTGCTCAGATAGGCATCAATTTTCCTCAAAGTAATCATCAGAAGTACAAAAATCTTAGCGATGACGTAATCCTAAACTACTACAAAACCATCGTAATTGTAAGTGACCGAAAGCAAGATCAAGATTGCATTCATATTGTATTTATTTTGTGTCATCTATATATAGAATGCACATAACGATGTGTTTATAAAACAAATATATAGTTTTGTTACTATTATAAACCGTAATCATTTAGTTCGAGAGACTATTATTTTGAAAATTCTCTTTTGTACCTCAGTTACTTAACAATAACAAGACAACATCAAAACTGTCTTGACTCTTACAAACCATTTAAATTCGTACTTACTTGAGGGAATGGCCTCGATTGTGTGGTTGTCAAATGCAAAGAATCTCTCTGATGCAGCTAATCGGAACAAAATATTTCCTTCCAGTTGTTCCACCATAAGTGTTTTAATATTGAGCTCGGAGCCGATTTTATTTAGATTCCAACTCGAGTCTGGATTTTCTGAATCTTGATTTTCTTCGCTATAAAGATGTCTTCGTTGATCTGAGTATTCATTTTCTCCTATTTGATTAAGTAGAACTTCCAGAAGATCATCCACACTTGATGTCATGGCACCAAACTTTAGAAAACAAAAGGAAATTAACAGAGATCAACTTTTAACAAGGAAATCAACTAAAGATTAGAGTAAATTCTGTAAATGTTTTTCTTAATTTGTAGTATAGGGCCTCTTGTATTCATTTGACAGCCTTTCAAAATATGGCTCAATTCTTTCTGCTAGCAATCAAGGGCCATGTAATATAATTGAACTTAATATGTTTCCAAAATCTTGGGCACCCTTGACTCGATTAAAATGGGCCAACTGAGCAAAATAATGTAATATTTCATAAAGGGTAAAGTAGGGTAAAAGGCAAATAAGAATACACAATTTTTTATTTGAGTTGTTGGCGACACTCAGAGTAATTTGGTAAATGAGTGGAATAACAAGTCAGTTACAAAATTTTGTACAGACTTTATTTCTTTTAGTATTTTGCGTTGATTTACAGGTAAACTGTTTTTTAATAATTTTATTTTAATTTTCTGGCTTTGTTATATAAGGTTGTAAGCTTTTGCTCTGTTGATTTATTATTCCGTATGTTTAGAATAACCAACACATGGTTGTCACATAAATACATTATTGTGTTCAAAGGGTTTTTGAGTAATTTTAAACATTTGAATTATTGTTGGGAAATTATTTGTACTCTCTAGATTGATACAATTTTCTAAAATTAGTTTTACTAGGGACCTTCGCTGATATTTATATTGCTATGTAAGAATATACACCCATGTTTATTTAAGATTTATCTATTTATTAATTAAACCTTAATAAATACATTAAATTTGTTTTTATAGCAGTGAGAATGTGAAAGAAATTCTTTAACATTGTTTTTTTATTATTATTATTATTATTATTATTATTATTATTATTATTACCCGTTCGGTTATACGCACTTACGCTAATATGTAATGGTAGGGTGATTGTGAGATGAAATGGAGGACCTACAGTTTAACGTGGAATCCGAACCACGGTGGGGGCCTTGTATTACACACATTCACAACTTGTGATTAATACACATCTTGTTAGAGGTGAAGGAAGGGTTTGGTAATCAGATAAATCTGTGCCGGGACCGAGGATTGAACCCCGGACCTGTAGCACGAAGTCCGACAACTTACCCTAGACTGCCAGTTCACCAACAAAATTAATTAATCCAGATAGTACCAAGGTATTTTCCAACAAACAAAAAAAATCTAAATGCTTATAATTGTTTAAAAGCCTCATGAACTCTCTAAGGGAGCCCAAACTATAGACCAGGGGTAGCAACTGGTCGGGTGTGTGGCCATTTTCAGTAGATCTCTTAAGTCTTTTAAACTCACGAATATATCAAGTGCTACCAAATAGTAGTTGAGTGTGAGTAAAGGTAACTTTATCGTTCATAATTGGTAATGTTATATAAATTTAAAAAATGTAATACAAAAATGTAAATTTTCTTTATCCTATTTTTTTCTTCTTCTATAAATATGGAGAGAAAGATTGAATTTAAGGAGTAAATATAAGATGTATAGACAAAAAATAAAGGACAAGTAAAGTGTAGAAACGATGGATGATCGCGGGACATTTAATGATCGGAGTCTAAAGCTGACCGTGGATCATTAAAAGTACAGGATGAGGTCCATAAAAGAGAAGTAGGAAATACTTCAATTACCTTGCGTCGCACAACGTTTAATTGATTTAAAAATGTAATCATAAAAATATTATGCGTTTTTCAACCATAAAAATATGATATTACGTATAAGAATATAACGCTCCAATTTTGGTGTCAATGATTATGCTATGTTTGGTCTAAATAGGCACTAAAATCGCTCTTGATGAGGCATCATTAAGCCCATAAATTAGTAGTAGTCTAAATAGTTTTATATGTTAAAAATTATATATTAAAAGAAAACACAGTGACACACACAAGCACAAAGAGAGAGAGAAACCTCTTGGCAAAAGTATGTTAAATGTCCAAAAAGAAAAATATTTCCTTTCATACTTACGCTCAAATAACGACGGCTATGTCCTCCCAAATCACGGCGCAAATGATATAAGACTGCTGATGGAATTATGTGATCATTACTGCCGATATAGTTTACTTGTTGTTTAAAACCAAGGTTCATTTTCTCGGACTCATAACTTCTTACACTGCTGCGAGTGTATTGAAGTCCAAATTGTTCCGGTGTCAACAAATGTACAGCTGACTTAGCATTCTGTGACCTGTAATATGTAAAAATAATATTATAATAATAGAATGATAGAATTTTTTATAGAAACAAACAAAAATATTACATAACTAAAGTGCATTGCAATGGAAAGCCTAGAATAACTAAATTTTTGCTATTGTTTTAATTCCCATAAAAGGTTTTCTAATTTATTATTAATTTAAAACTTACAGTCGCATTGTCCTTGTGCCTTGAAGATTAGCAGCAGACTCGATGGCTGATTTGACAGCGGCATTCACTTGCGGGTGAGGATCTTCATTTGTTAGTTCAGCCATTCTCTGTAGCATATTTGCTGGTGGTTGAGCTTTCATTATTTGGAAAACAGCTGCACATCGTAGTTCATGAGGCTGTGCCATATTTTGATATATTTTATAAAGAACTTGTCTTCCAATTTTAGGATATAGTACTGAAAATTTATCCATAGATACGACCATCAATACCTTTTGTAGAGTAGATATATTCTTTTCCCCTTCCAAATAAGGCTCAAAAATATCCCAAATTCTTAGGTGAGCAATGTTTCCAAGAGATCGAATGTACAATTGAATCTTCGGACTGTCTGCTTGCGAAACAGCGCTTTCCAAAGCACGTTCAAGCCATGGGATATATTCTTGTTGTACAGCAGTATTATTTTTCAATGAAAAACGACCAAACAAGTGTGTTGGGTAGTATTTATGAGATGTAGAATTATCCACTTGAGACATACGAACTAAGTTAGTAAAAGACAATATTGCGCTGGTATTCAAGATCGATTGTTTTGTGACTTCCGGTGATGTGGCAAGTTTCTGAAAATAATAATTTTGATCAAGTTATATATTTTAAATTCAGCTCTACGTGAAATTTTTACATGATAAATATCAACCAAACACAATAAAATATAGTATCTATAAATGTGAATTTTAAATAGTTTTTGTTGAAAGTAATTTACTAACATTTTATATACTTACAAAGAACTCGTTCAAATACTCAGGTGTTGGTGTTAGTGCAGCCCTTGGCAGGGAAGAAACCAATTCAGCGGCATCTTCGCCACGAACCTTTTTACTCATAATCCATTCTTTCAAAGTAACTAGAGCAGGTCCTAAACCCCATTTACCATATCTAACATATTTATGATAGCACCAAAAGCTATTTATTTAAACATCAATTAAATCTTTTTACTATAAATACTAACCATGTGTTGGATGCTCGTGAACTGGAAGGCTTACTTGATGGTGTATACAAACTACGGCCCGCCTCCTTCAATTGTTTGGCACTCATGACTTGCACTAGTCGTGTCAATATGGTAAATTTAGCCAAAGTATTTTCTTTTGGAATAGCATCAGGATACTGAAGTTCACTCCCGATTTCACTTGCAATCTTGCGAACTGCTTCAACAGGGTTGATCTTAGAAGAAATAGGCCTTCCCTCAAACCCAAAGAATAAAGGTAGCATTGGGAAGTGTGGAGGCTCGTTAAGATTTGGTACAGGCAGATAGTTCCGCTCTTCACTGCTGCTACCACTGCTGCTACTACTGCCACTGCTGCTACTCATGGCACTGCTAGGACCACTCATAGTGCCACTTTTACTACTATCGGAATCACTTCCACTCTCATTAATAGACTCGCTGCTCTCACTATTATCTCTACTACTTAAACCAACTTGGGGCTTTCTGATATTCTCCTCGCTGCTGCTTCCACTTACACCACTGCTAGCATTATCTGATTCACTACTTTCTTGGCTTCTCTTTTTTGATTCCCAAGAATCTACAGATCTAATGGAACGTTTTAACCTAAAGCTCCCACTGGATTCTTCGCTAGCACTACGTACACTTTCTAATGACAGCTCCAACAAACTGTCTTCTTTTTCCCATTCTTTTTGATAAGCATTGTTTTCGCTTGATTCGTAACTGTAAGTCAGATCATCTTCCTTTCGTGGATCTGAAACCGAAGGTGGTGATCCAAAGGCCGAGCTCCATGACACAAGAGTCAAATTCAAACGGCTGAAAATCATACCCTTTTGTTCGTTGTAAAACATTGGGCTCAGAATAACCTTGTTGGTTGCCACTGAAGACTGGATAACATATTCTTTTAGGCTTCCCGTCAGTA
>CABFVZ010000709.1:169357-180446 GCA_902151445.1 Timema monikensis | reverse complement strand
ATGATAATATGTATGAAAGTCCGTCATTTTGAAAGTTACATAAACAAAATTTTGTATTTCGGTTATTGACGTAAAACAAATAAATACGTGTTTCAGGAATTTTGGAAATTTTATTTAATAAGGGATGAAAAAGGGGGTGAAAGTTTGTATCGGACTTGCATTATTTTTGATCTGAGGTCAAGTTATGGTCATCAACGTAACGTAATATTTTAAATTAATCTGTAAATACATATGTATATTTTCGTATTTGTATATAATCAACTTCCACGCGAGCTAAGCCACGGGCAACAGCTATCTAGTTCTTATATATAAACGATATGCTTCCAGTAACCTCCAACAATCTATATACACTTTGAGTCGAACCATAGTAACATCCTACATTTATTACAAGGGCTATCTAACGTTGTTGAGATACGAGGGATTCTAAGTTGATTTAGAAGAAGTGTACCCGTAATTTGTCTGGAGGGAGAGTGGAAAACAATTTTGTAAAATACACACTCAGTTCACCCGACCGTAATTCTAACCCCGATATCCCTTTCATCGGCAAGAAAGTCCATCTATATATTTCTCTTATAAGTTAACGAGATTTCTACTCTCTTTCAACCCTTAACGTAATACTTTAAAGCATTAGTTTGAATGAAAATAAAATTACTCAATGAATTACCTTGGCGATAAGTGAGTTTGGAGATTTCAATCTAAGGCTAAGAGTGGCCTTGATCAAAATTCCCGCGTACTGGTTCGACACCTGGTGGAGGGCGGTCAAAGTTCGACCGGTCACACTGTATTTGTACTCTTTGTTGATCTTCCACGCCGCTGTAAACAAAACAGGGTATAAATCTAAGACCCCCAATATTTTAACTATCTGCAACATACTCAACACAGTTGAAATTAAATATATTTCTTCATGCTTCTCCTAAATGAAATATATATTGTAATTTTATGATAATATTAGTCAAGAAGTTCCTTGAGAAAAGACATTAAATTATTTATATTCATTTCTAGTTTATAAATCTCCTAGATATTAAACTATTGTGCTAGTTTAATAAAGTAATTTATGATGCAATAGTTTAATAAATTTCGAATATACCAACCATTTTCGGACGCAGCTACTCCAACTGAAACAAAACCACAATACATTATTAATTATACATGTTTTGGTTTCTTTTATACATTTAATTCCATTTAAAATAAACATAGAATATAAGTACTTTAGTTTAACTTTCAGTTTCAGCTAAAAATACTAAATAAACTGGATTAATTGGGTTTTAATCAAAACCACTGAGAGATAATATTGTTTTAAATACTGGTTCGTTAGAAGGTAGAAAAAAAAATCATAAACGGTTTTATTTACTATATATTATGTATGTATTTAAAGTTCAGTAGCTTTTTATAAAATATAATATATTTGGAAACGTAGGTATATTAAATCAACAAAATTTATCACAAATTGTATAAGTAATTTTAAAATATTGACTGGCAAACCTATTGGGAAGAAACCAATAGGGAAACCTATGGACTGGATATAACTAACTCAAGATAGTGAAAGGTGGCGTATGTTTTTAAGTGTGGCAATGAACTTTAGGGTTGCTAGCGCCATAGAGTGAGTAAGTAATGTATTTACACGTATGCTTTGTACCACCTAGCTATTTAAGAGTAACCTTTTTGTTAATTTTCCGGTTTCTGAACAATTTTTAAATATAAAAAATATTGATCTACCTACAAATTGATGTTAAATTAAGATTAATGGAAACCAATCCTTTATTCATTACTATCTTATAATATATCTGGGAAAAAATTACTTTTTTTTTATTTAATATTATAAACTCTCATGTTGATGTAATGAATTTCGAGAATAAATAACTGTTTATCTTCAAATTGAAAACGTGTCAAGCATTTTTTTTTCTAAACCATTGACAGATTGTTTCAAATTGAAGCGTTTATCAAAGAAAACGTGAGCTTTTCCACAATACGTATTCCTCTTCCTTTTATTATGTTCTAAGCCAGAATGACGAAACTATGCCCTGATTTTGGTAAAAAGCCTCTTCTGAACGGCCTTATCTCTTACCAGAATAGTACTGTATAGTAGTATTTTGGTAAGCGAAAAGGCCTTCTATTATTGATTCATCCTAAGTTGAGACCTGATGTAAGCAAAGCCACTTGGAATTCTATGCTCTAATTTGCTACGGAACGGACTTTCAATGTTATCCTTCCATTAAATAGTTTCTCCTTTGTTTTGTATTAAACCTGTTTTAAAATAACATTAGAAAATTATTACAATAACTAGAATTATCCCTTCATTTGATTTAGAAATTATACGTCAAGATTTGCAAGCGCTATTCTAATACCAACAAACTCCTGACTAAGTGTTGAGGAACCCCATGGTACAGTCCTTATTGCATGTTAACGTCAAGTCAGCAACGGTCAGTCGAGAGTTTATCTCGGTAGTGTTAAGTGACGGTTGTGAGTGTGAGTGTGAGTGTGAGTGTTTCCTGTCTATTTATGCCGTTTGCTGAGTTTGGCCCGAGTTTTTTAAAATATAGAACATGAAATTTAAAATAATTAAAAAATACAAAAATTCGTAGTTACCTACTTTGCTTTGATACTGACTATACATGGTCTCACCTGTTAAAAATATTGCACTAATGTTCCACCAATCATAAAGGTCCTTTGAGTAGGGATTTGAGAACTTTTGTTTACTTCCGGTCATATGAACCAAAGAGAACGGTAGTAGGAAGTCCTTTCTGGAAGATCTTTTATCTTACCAAAATACTTCTATACAGTAAGATTCTGGTATGAAATAAGGCCTTCCAGAACGGACTTCCAACTAAAATCAAGGTAAAGTAATGCTTTATGGTTTTCCCCAATCTTTCTGATAGGAACAATTGCTAAAGAACTCAGATATCTTATTGGAGAATTCTGGGGGATTTGAACTAAATTATTAACTCTCTATCATTAAAAATATTCTTCATTTAGAATTGATAAGGAAAAGAAAAATACCTTGATGACAGATACATTTGTACTATAGGCCTGCAGTATTTCAACAAATTGAAATGGAATTTTTAAAACCGTTTAGGAGATGATCGCCTTTTTTTATTTACAGCTTCTATGTACTAAGGTCCTTAATTTTTAAGCTATGTTCATTTTATAAGGGCACGTATCTAAGATGTCGGGTGAAAATTAAATATCCTCAAGTGTTAAACCAATTGAAGAATGGGCTAGCAGATGTCATTTGATAAATTGCTTTTCCAAATCTAGAGATACCCAAAATTGTCTTAACTGTTGAAATATTGAATCAAATTAATTAAAAATTCTAACACTATATATATACTTTTATATAGTGAATATGGAATATATATAATGTAGCAGTAAGTATCTTATAAATATAATTCTAATATTTTCCGAACGCTACAGAGTCTAGGAAGATGGACAAAGGACAACTCACATTTTATCATCATATATAGAAGTTGTTTTAGCATTGGAATTTATAAATTCTACTCAACTTCTAAATTCAAGAATGCATCAATCTTTTTTTTTGTATATTTATGTCCACTCCATGTTCAACAGAAGGATGATATTTAAATGGCATCACTCTCTCACTAAACTGGACTACCGATGATGGGAAAATAGGGGTTCAATTCCCGGTCGGGTGTACTGAGGTTCGTGTTTCTTAATAGGTTTTCCAATCTCTCTTGGTGAAAATTCGGGTAAACATCCTCTAAATTCAACCTTTTTTATTCCTAACACATAGGCTTAGTATTATAGTATGGGCGTATAAACCAAACGTAGAGCAAGACGTGGTTAAAAAAAAAATGGAAACTTACACACACCTCCTTCTAAAAGTCCTAAAATTTATATTGAGAACTTCATCAATACAGGTTTAAGTTCTAACATAAACGAGGGAGGGGGATTTCAGGAGGGGTACTGACCCCTAAAAAGAATTTTCCCCTCCAGAATAAATTTGTCTTTTTCTAGACTTATTTCACTCCCCTCTCATATATTTTTTTTAAATATGATACGAATGAAAGCAAACCTATGGCTTCTAAAATCATTGAATTAAAATATAAAAAATGAGACTAGAATAATTTTAAATATCTTCTAGGAGCATAAAAATTTCAAAATTTTTGAGGAAGGACTCCTTAAAATATTTTCTAGAGGAATCCACATTAAAAAAAAAATACTACGAGTACTACTCCAATAGCTTAAGGTGGGATGGAAGGGTATGCAAGTAAAAGTCAGTGTTTTTTTCAATTTTTATGGCAAAACATTTTTTTGACCAAAATAGATAAAATATTGCTCCAATACAAACATAGGGTTTAATTTTTTTTACATATTGACATCAACAATTCCTGAATATCTCTCATTATAATGGTGGCATTATATAACAAACTTTTTAAATTAAGATAAAAAGTTGTCATTAAATTCAAAGACACACTTGAGAGATAATCAAGGAATTTTTAGGTCACCATGTGAAGAAAACTATATTCTATGTTTGTACTGGAGCAATATTTTATTTATTTTGACATAAAAAATGTTTTGCCATAAAAACAGCAAAAACACTGGCCTTATCTCGCGTCCCCTACACCCCCACCTTAAAAGCATCCAATTATATACTGTCAAACTTTTGCCGGGGCAGCCTACAGCATTCATTCAGCATACTAATGTAACCAACCCAACTCATCCGGCTGAAGTTAAGCTAGAAATTTGTCTTTTGCCTTTTGGTTCTCCCGGAACTCTTCAAATTTGGTGGTGGGGAAATCAGGCAATCCAAACCCCTTTTTTGGCTATTACCCCCTCCCCCACACCCCTTTGACAAATCTGGTTTCTCTGCCACTGACCCAACCTGGATAATTTCAGAGACGATTTCGTCTTTCTCTAATTATTATTATTATTAGCACCGCGTCTTACTACCCGTTCGGGTTATACGCACTTACGCTAATGTGTAATGGTAGGGTGATTGTGAGATGAAATGGAGGACCTACAGTTTAACGTGGAATCCGAACCACGGTGGAGACCTGGCATTCCCCACATTCACAAGATGTCTTGTCAGAGGTGGAGGAAGGGTTTGGTAATCAGATAAATCTGTGCCGGGACCGAGGATTGAACCCCGGACCCCAGCACAGAAGTCTTGACACGTTACCCCTAGACCTTCAGGTCACCCCTTTCTCTAATAAAGTCGGAGGCTTACAAATATGTGTTTGGAGAAATAGTTGATTCATTTCCCTGCCTCAATAGTCCAATAAACAGCCCCGTAGTGTAGTCAGTGGTCAGTGCACCTGGCTACGAGTCTAGAGTTCCCGGATCTGAATCCCGGCTGGTACCTTAGGTATTTTTCTCTTAAAGGGAATGATTCATACAGTCATCAGTGTTTGGCTAATTAGTCTTAAGTTAGGCTAAGACTCGCCCCGACTCAACAACATCATAATAACTATATCACATCATCTCATTACGGGTGCGAAGTGTAGACAACCTACCATAGTGCACCCTGGGAAACGCTCTGTGTCACCAGAGCGGCTAATAGTCTACACATCAGGTGACCTAACCTGGACGTCAAAGTTTCTCCCGGTCAAATGTACCCCATCTATACCACATATACGGTAGGAGTGTAGGTAAGTAACAACTAGCAAAAGTTACCAAATCTACTATCATGAATCCATTCGCCAAACCACATTATCTGCAAAACCATGTGTTGAGTCGTCACTTTTGACTATTAAAAATTTCACAACAGACAATTTGTTTTTAATTATTTTTTCTTTTAACCGTTTTTACGTTAACAAACTTATGAAAATAACCTTTAATATGCTTCTTTTTTTGTGGAAGCGGCTTCTGTGATTCACTTAAAAATGCCTTAAAAACAAGCGATTCTAAAAGATTGCGTTCTCTTTAGAAATTAAGATGGAGAACCAGATGAAATGGAGGTGGTTGATGACGCCATACAGTACCATCTTAGATTGTGTTTATGCGCGCGTGTTTACAAAATAATAACGTTTCACCTTGAAACTTTTTTTTTTTTGCTCTTTCCCTAACTTATTTTGGTGGCCAGTTATGAGAAGATTCAAATGTTAATATAATACTTTTTAATTTTTTTCTCTTGTAATATAATATTTATTGTAACCACAACCTCAAAGAAGAATGGTTATATTAATATATTTTGTTCTTTCAATAAATTACGAAAAAGTTAGTCCTACAGTATTCCTTAGAAAAGTATTATCAGAATCGGTTGATTACACTTTCAACCAATGTTTTCAAAACAGAACTTTCTGCTTGCTGTCAGTCCCTGTCACTACCGTATTTCCTTTGTCGGTGTGCTGTCTTAGTCTACACAGCTTTGTTACTTGACTAATGAACACAATACACAATACACAATCGCAAACAATTTGTTAAAACGTACTTCAACATAAAAATTACGGAGAAGAACTTCTCGTATTTACTTGTTTTGTTCAAACCGTAACCATTCCCACGGTTTTGAACTTGTTTGGAACTTTACTATCAATTATAAATTGTATTAATGAATACTAGCCACTAGGATAATAATGCTAGAGAAAATGTCAATTTAATCTACTTACCAAAGAAGATCAAAAGTAAAGCTTTCCACGACCACATCTTGCTTGACTTGTGATGGAGTGACTTCTCCTAGCACTAAGAGACCTTTTATATGAAAGGCAGAAGGCCAGAGGTTACCCAGAGTTGTCTAGTTAGCTTAGTTCACCATTGAGCAATCTTTTCTCCGCCGTTTGAAGCACGTGGGGTGGTTTCATTGATACATTTTTCAAGGTTATTTGTGACAATCTTACAGAGAAGGGAAGGGGATTAAGGAAGATAATTAAAGAAACTACACCACATTAAGTATTATTCTGGCTATTGGGTTGAAGGTGGTGGGCGGGGATACCTTAATGTAACCTCCAAGAATAATCAATCTCAGGCTCTGTTTGGTAAGAAACCAATTTTATTAATCCAGCAGTTATAGCTAGAATTTTTGGTATGTAAAATTTAGTGACAGTGACCTGGTTATTGTAGAGCTATATTATTTAATATAGTGGTTTAAATAAATAGGGTGAATTTGAACCAAAAATTCAGCTGAGACGAAGATGCAATATCACATTGTGGAATAATTATTATATAGTGAAATCAGTTGTGATTTGAAGCCCAGAAATCAAAGTCTGAGATAGGGTTGAGATACATTACCCTCACCCCTCCTCTAACCCCCAAATACCCCACTCACCACACTCATAATTTATTTTAAAATTTAATTTATCTAAATATTTATCTGGTTCAAAATGATGTTTCCAAATTATGTTGGTATTCGTGGAACACGGATCTCTCTCAAAGATAAATGTTTTAACCAATCTCCGTATTTGTTTTATTTAATTATTGGTGAAATGTGGGTTTCCCCTTTCACAGTGATGAGTAAACGACCGGGGGGCTGGATGTTGTGCCTGTTCTATATTTAAGTTGGTTAGTAAATCGTATGCTGATATAATCAATCGGTTCAGAAAGTTCAATTTAAATACCTCAAATAAATAAAAAAAATGATCAGAAAGTTCACGTTAAATACCGAAAATAAATGAAAAATGTTTATTTACATAATTTCCAGTTCTAGAAGATTGCCCAAGAGTAACTAACAGATGGTTTGAAAAGGGGTACTCCATTTCAAGGCCGTAATCAGGGGGGCCCCTCTCCCTCCCAGAAATTTTATGAGCAAAATATATATGATGGTTTTATTTATGGTTCAAACCATACCAAAATTAAGGTACAAGTACAAATTAGGGGACTGTGTTACCATAAAAAGCACTTCAGAGAGTTAAGGGTCCGGGGTTCAATCCTCGGTGCCGGCACAGATTTATCTGATTGCCAAACCCCTCCTTCACCTCTGACAAGACATCTTGTGAATGTGTGGAATGCCAGGCCTCCACCGTGGTTCGGATTCCACGTTAAACTGTAGGTCCTCCATTTCATCTCACAATCACCCTACCATTACACATTAGCGTAAGTGCGTATAAACCGACTGGGTAGTAAGACGCGATGCTAAAAATAATAATAATAATAATAATAATAACACTTCAGAGAGCTTCTATAACTGTTTATTATTTATAATTTTTTCTAGCCTCCGACAATTGGGGGGATTTGCCCACCAAACCCGCCGTGGAATTATTGACTGGCCAAGGCCTTGCTCTAATTTAAGATTCTAGCGTGCACCTATAGGCGCGTGGGCTAAATGTTAAGTTGATCTATTGTCTGATTAGCCGGTAGTGAGAAGTCAGTGTTCGATTCCCGACTGGGTGTACCGAAGATGGTACTTAATATATAATTCCCCACAATTATTTTAACAAACAAATGCTAGTACATATTTTCTAAGTTCTACCTCCTTAATTCCCACTCCATTGGTGTATTTAAATGTGTATATCACGAACGCATGCTTGGTAAGACGCGGAGAATAAAACAAGTAGAACACTTCCTGTTTTATCATTAATGTAAGATTCAGACACTAAAGTAAAATACTATTAAACATTTGGTCAATTATTATTATTATTAGCGCCGCGTCTTACTACCCGTTCGGGTTATACGCACTTACGCTAATGTGTAATGGTAGGGTGATTGTGAGATGAAATGGAGGACCTACAGTTTAACTTGGAATCCGAACCACGGTGGCATTCCACACATTCACAAGTTGTGATTAATACACGTCTTGTAAGAGGTGAAGGAAGGGTTTGGTAATCAGATAAATCTGTGCCGGGACCGAGGATTGAACCCCGTACCTACAGTATATAACTCTGACACCTTACCCCTAGACCGCCAGGTCGCCCATTTTGGTCAATTAATAAAGATAAATATGAGCTAAACAGAGCTCTAAAGGGCGCGTTTCAGCCGTTCTTAAATTACCATGAAGAAGGAATTTTGTGTAAGGTGGGGGGAGGGAGGCAGGTTCAGTATTTTCTTGGGAAGGGGGGTCTGAATCCATCTTAAGGTCTTTTATCAATGTTTATGGTGAGACAAAATAAAAATAAATGTTTTTGGCAGAAAATAAATATATCAACTATGAAATTTAACAAATAGTTTATTTATTTATGATGTGTTACACTTAATTTTATTGAAAATTAAAATATTCTAAAATTTTATTTATTTCTTTAAAAATAATGAAACTATTAAAATAATAGTAAAAAAATAACGAAAGAGAAGGGAAATTGTGGAGAAAGAAACTCTTACGATCCCTTACATGGGGGTAATGGGAGATAAGTGAGAATCGATAAACCATAAAAAAAAAGTCCTGCGTAATTTAAGAATTTAGGGATTGACATGATTATTCTATTCGAGCAGTCATTGGCTGGACCTAAAGTAGCCTATAATCAATTAAAAACATAAACCACATTTTCTGGTCCACAGTGTGTTTAGTATATTTTGTATTTGCTTTTATTTATACAAGCATAAATTTAACTAAGAAAAAAAAATATTTACATTATCAATCTTTGTCAATAAAATGTTTGTTTACTAAAGTATTTGTTAATAAATGAATTCATTTTAAATGATTCTTGAAATTAAAGACGGGATTCTTGAATACGCCAATCCTTTGAATCCTACGATATTCGAGAGATTTGGGATTCGTAAAGTTCTAAAAGAATACAATTATGAAGGCCTTAACTTGAAATCAAAATTTTTAAGCAATTGATGAGAGAAATTATATATGAAGTTTTTGTATTTATTAAAATAAAATCACAAAAAATAAAGGACCAAATTGTATTAATATAACTATTTTAATAATTATTTATTTACTCTAAAGGGAATATTTTTATGACGTAAGAAACATCGCAAACAAAATTTCGTTAGTCTTTGGTATCAAGCATTAAAAAAACAAACAAGTTTCTATTCTAGATATTTTCTCTATGCTAAAATTGTCAATTTTTAAAGATGTAAGAATTCGAATTTAGATTTTAGATGCATACATTCACTTATACATACATACATACATATATACATACATACATACATACATACATATATACATACATACATACATACATACACACACACACATACATTACATACATGCATACATACATACATACATGCATACATTACATACATACATACATACATACATGCATACATGCATACATACATACATACATACATACATACATACACACACACATACATTACATACATGCATACATACATACATACATACATACATACATACATACATACATACATACACACACACACATACATACATACATACATACATACATACATACATACATACATACATACATACATACATACATACATACATACATACACACACACACATACATACATACATACATACATACATACATACATACATACATGCGTAACTAATCACGCCTTTCCCTAATAAGGTAGGCAAGAAACTGTACATATAGCTCAAAAAACAACTCCATACTTAATCCATCCTCACTAACTTTCTCCACACTTCCCTATCCTTACATAATTCCTCCACTTCAACAACATCCACACGCCAAGTCATACATTCTATTTTATTTTTAAAACTCTTAATGTTTCTCTTTTTCACACATTCGTCTCAAACATTTAACCACATCTTACAGGGCCTACCCTTTCCTTTTGATCCACACACACACCTAACCTTCATATCTTTGCTTCTGAATTTAAGATTTAAAAAAATCTACCTATAGTTATTTGAAACAAGTGCCAAAAAAAGTTCAAATCAAAGAAAATATTTCTCCTGGGTAATTTTTAAATGTCGATTTTTAACGGGGGTGTATCCAAAGGGCCGTACGGGGGCCTCCCCCCCCCCCTTAAGATATATCTTAGCTAGTGTTAACAATAACAATAAAAAACTAATAAAATTTATTTTATAATCACTAATAGTTTGTACTGTCACGTAATATCTCACTACCAGGTTTCTTCGCGTGTCAATCACTGTCAATTATAATGGTTGATTTACATTTTCAACACATAATTTAATTTACAAAATTAACAAAAAACATAAATAAACGTTAAACTTATATGCGTTATTTTAAATTCTAATCAATTTCTAAATTACTCTCAAATCTTGAAGGAGATCCTCCTCCAGCCCGGCTCCATGAGAACG
>CABFVZ010000709.1:119126-159006 GCA_902151445.1 Timema monikensis | reverse complement strand
TTTTTTTTTTTTTTTAATTTAACAAAAAAATTTAGTAGAAAATAATGGAAAACCTTTAATATATTATGTAAAACCTCCTTGTATCCTTGTGTTTGTATATGCAACATTTATTATATATATTTGTTTTGATATATAATAAAAGTCCAACACCTTAGCTTGGTCGGTATCGTGTCTGCCTACTGAGCCAAGGGTCCCGGGATCAATTCCCTTCTTGGCCAAAAATTTATCATTGATTAAAATATGGGTTAACCTTTCACAATGATAAATTGACAACTGGGAACTGGATGTTGTGCTGTCCTAGTCATAAGTTTAGATTATAGGACATATGAAACTACAAGAGACCTAGCCAGGTGGTAGTGGAAAAATATGACTTGTATAAAAAACTGACCCAGGTCATAGGCTGGAAACAGTAATAGATAAAAATATGTAATAAAAGGCCCTTTCAAATTTAAACTGTTTTTACAATTCGATGAACAAGTGGATTAATTGGATTTTCTAAAACATGTCCTTAAAATCAAGTTAACAGGTATAACAATGTATGTGAATAAGTAATTTAGGTAGATATGGGGAGTTTCAAAATAATGTTTATCATATGTACTCAGGGCCCCTCAAGCCCTCAAAAGAAAGAAAAAAACTTTGATTTTCTATTGTAAATGCTTTCTTGTTTTGTGTCTAACATAATGTTTTTATTCCTGCATGAAATAATAATAATAATAAATTAATTAATTAATGTGTGTGGAGCTTAAGTTAAAAATAAAAATCCTACCGACACTTCGTCACCCGAGAATGCAAGTGTTCTATCTCCATAATTGTTAAATTTGAGATATTTGGTGTTTACGTTTATTTAGAATGCATATGATTAACAAAAAAATTTAGTAGAAAATAATGGAAAACCTTTAATATATTATGTAAAACCTCCTTGTATCCTTGTGTTTGTATATGCAACATTTATTATATATATTTGTTTTGATATATAATAAAAGTCCAACACCTTAGCTTGGTCGGTATCGTGTCTGCCTACTGAGCCAAGGGTCCCGGGATCAATTCCCTTCTTGGCCAAAAATTTATCATTGATTAAAATATGGGTTAACCTTTCACAATGATAAATTGACAACTGGGAACTGGATGTTGTGCTGTCCTAGTCATAAGTTTAGATTATAGGACATATGAAACTACAAGAGACCTAGCCAGGTGGTAGTGGAAAAATATGACTTGTATAAAAAACTGACCCAGGTCATAGGCTGGAAACAGTAATAGATAAAAATATGTAATAAAAGGCCCTTTCAAATTTAAACTGTTTTTACAATTCGATGAACAAGTGGATTAATTGGATTTTCTAAAACATGTCCTTAAAATCAAGTTAACAGGTATAACAATGTATGTGAATAAGTAATTTAGGTAGATATGGGGAGTTTCAAAATAATGTTTATCATATGTACTCAGGGCCCCTCAAGCCCTCAAAAGAAAGAAAAAAACTTTGATTTTCTATTGTAAATGCTTTCTTGTTTTGTGTCTAACATAATGTTTTTATTCCTGCATGAAATAATAATAATAATAAATTAATTAATTAATGTGTGTGGAGCTTAAGTTAAAAATAAAAATCCTACCGACACTTCGTCACCCGAGAATGCAAGTGTTCTATCTCCATAATTGTTAAATTTGAGATATTTGGTGTTTACGTTTATTTAGAATGCATATGATCCACCTACAGTTAAATTGAGACCACTATATAATTACTTAAGAAGATACAAACTCTAGTTGTCATCTAGTAGCATTGGTTGTATACACAAGGTCAAACTTTAATGCTCTTTTACACAAAAGTGAAAAATCAGACATACTTGCATTCTCAGGTGACGACTTGAAAGATTTATTAGGAAAGTCTGTGTCGATCAGTTACAATTTTGCGTGTCAACTCTAAATACATTGTCCTCCCTTTCGGCGTGCTGCGGCAGTTCCTCTTAAAGTGTTTACACCAAACGGCTGACAACACCACTGTCTCAGCGGTGCCTTTGACAGGGTTGCCATTAATTTATGATATTGAAATTCCCAGATATCTCCAGGTTTTCCAGACAAAAATATAATAGTTGCAACAACGCAATATAATGTGACAGGAATGAGAAGGTAGCTTAAAATAGATGCACACACATTAACATGGAGAAAATGGGTAAACCACCCAGGGGCACCAAACCAGGATTCAAACCTTAACCTTCCTGTCATTACATGCAATGCAACTAGTCTGTGCTCTACACGTCAACTCCGTTACTAATGATAGCCACGTTTACTAAAAATAAAAAACTTTAGGCCCTGGGCCCATCATAAATACATAAATTTATTTTTTAATTGTTTATTTGAAGCTTGTTTCTGGAATATGGTTGCACTGCTTTTCACATATTTACACAAAACATTTTATTTCTAGTGTAACTAGTGGGTGGTTGAGAGGCAACGTTTTGGACTTGCAAACAAATACTGTATGCATGTCATTTTAGAATTGAGAAACACTAAAATAAATCTGTATTTGAGCATGCGCAAAGGGTCACTAAACTGAAAAAGCAAACTTGCAACACTTTTGATGTGTTAAATAAACTATTTTGCTATAAAGCTGTAACATAATAACTAACTAAAACATTATTATTTTAAAATTAAGTTACAAATGACATAGAAAATAATGATAAAGCGCCGTTTTATCACAATTTTGGAACTAAGAACACAAAAGATCCAATACCCGCATGCGTATTATGTCATATTGAAGGCTACACAGATGCTTTCTCACAACTAGAACGATGACCACGGCGTATACGATGATGTTTACACATGCACAGATGTTCTTGGATTACATAATGCCACAGTATAGCAATAGCCTTCACTGTGAATTTCACAAATTATGATTGCAATTTGAATAAATTATTAAGCAGAAAAACAATGTAAAAATAGGTTGTGAACAAAATAGTTTAACACTTTCGAAAATTTGACTTTATATTTTTAAATTCCAGTCATTTTTAGGAAACGTGAGAAACTCCCTGATTTTTCCAGGTCAAACCAAATTCCCTGACATTTCCCTGATTCCAGGTTTTCCAGATGGGTGGCAGCCCTGTTTGATACAATTTTTGTCTTCCAATTTGTTGTTGCTCCATCCGATTTAGTCAGTTACTCTCGAGAAACGTTGAAATTCAGATGTCTGTTGTGTTCGTGGTGAGTGCCAGTTTGAGTTTTAATGAGATAGTTAAGTATAATATTAAGTGTATAAGTGTCAATTGTGGAGGATTATATCAAAATAATATAAACATTTGTGATGAAATCCAGGAAAAGGTACCTTAAGAGTTTAGCCAGACTGACAACCGAGCAAGAGTGTCTGTGTGTCTGAGCAACTGCCTGGCCAAACTGATGAGCAAGCCATCAAGTAATTACCAAACTGATCCCAGTTTATTAGTGAAAATGTTTCTGTCAAAGATCCGTCGTGCATCTCAGCTACTCAATAGTTCTTACAAAGTTATTACATGTTTATAAAAAAGGAAATATTGTTGTTGTTTTCCCATCACCTCTCCACGCTAACGGTGATTTTGATTATAATATTGAAGTATTACCATATTTGTTTTTGCTACTTTTTTTATTTATTTTATCTTTAGCACTAAATATTACTACCTGTTCGGGATATACAAGCCTTTCTTGCTACTAACACTCTAATCTAATTGGTAAGACCAGAAAACTTATATATATATATATATATGTGTGTGCACTAAACATATTAATAGTAATAAATATCATTTATCATGCCAAATTGGGAAGTTTTTCTGACACCCACTGGACCAACATAACAACTGCCCAGCGCCTGTAAGCTAGACTGTTCCGGCTCAAGTGTTTTTTCTATGAAAACTTCATTTTACTTTGTTATAATTAAATTTTTGTGTAAAATCAAAAAGTTACTTAATTTTTTACCTTTCCTCTGACATGCTATGATGTGATTTATATGGGGGAGGGGGGAGGGAGGGCATATACATAAATCTGGCCTCTTATGCACTAAAAAAATTAACTTTTTTTATGTCTCGGCAAAAAGGATAAAATCATTAAAATGACTCATTTATACAAATATATTTAATATAGAGAAAGCAAATAATAGATGGAAATATTAAAAAATTTTAAAAACAATGTTGAGGAATCCTTGAACTTACCAGTTTAAGTCGATCCATCTTTTCTTTGCGTGACATCCTCTGGTCAGTTAAAATTTGTTCCAAGAGTTCAACTAAAGCCGACTGTGAGCTTGAGAGTTTTTGCTTTTCAAACTCTTTGTGTGTCACCATTTCACAGTATGTTACTGCCTGTAAATAGTGTGATATAAATGAATTTCTTATCGTGTTTATCTTTCAAGGTAACACCAAGTTAATAATCAGCTCCTGAAAGCTTCAAATTATAGTGGGTTATGAAATACTCATTTGTTCAATAAAGTTTCACTTAAAATCCCAAGCGAGAACTCCTGTGAATATCCTATGGATAGGTAAGTTATCACCCTAGTGAGCACAGAATAACACAAAACTTAAAAAGCAAATAATCAAAATAAAGGAAAAATTCAGTAGGTAATAGTGGTGTACATACATAACTTAGCTAATTAATCTGTCATCAAAAACAAAAAGTACGCCAAATAGTTCACACACAGTAAACAATTAAGATTATTTTTAAACTATAAATATTATAATTAGTTAAACAACATCACCTCATATATTACTGTCTTGTTCCTGTCTCGTTTAGTAAATATATTTTTAAGCCTAGCAAAAAAAAGAACAAAAACATTTCTACTAACCAAAATATTATTAGAACAGAGGCAGTGTGAAGATTATAATAATAATTCTGTTGAAATGTCTAAGATTTGTGACATTTTTTTATAGCAGTAATCAGGATCATTAATTTAAGACAATTGCCATAAAAGGCATCCTTATGTTAGGCAGCCTTAAGTTTAAACTCCAACAATATAAATATAATAATAATAATAAACAAAATATTAGTAGTGTTATTTTGTGTCACCTAATAATGACTGCATGTTTGACTGAGCAGCACAACATTTACCAAAGTGTCAAATTGGTTATTGAGGTGATTTGTTGTCCAATTACTTTGTATGATAAAATAATTTAAAATTTCAATCTTACATCTATATGATTATTTACAGTATATTAACTAGAAACTCATAAGATAGAAATATTTAATGAGCTCTCAACATAGACTACCTTTGGAATATTTTCTTTAGGAATACTTTTTTGTATCCTATTTGCTGATGTTTGTGGGTATGGGAAAATTTCCTCACAATGTAGCATCATTAAGTTAACAATTTTATGCACTATTTCTTCATAACATTCCCAATTGTTTTTGGTGTTCATGATTACTCTTGAAAACATTTTTATAACCTAGAAAAAAAAGTAAGATGGATTATGTGAATATATTATTATGACCAAGAAAGTTTGATATCAAAATCCATACTACAAAACAAACACAAAATAAAATAATTACGAGAAAAGTATTAGTTATTAAAATTTAAGCTTGATACTAAGGCATTTCTAGAATAGTTAGGTGACAGGATGAGCCCATATACACAACAATGTCACTTTTAGCAAAGAATGGTAGCAATATGCCAAGCTATAAAAAATAGATGTAAAAGTTGGGTGTGAAGAATGGTAGGAAAGGGAAAGAGTTGTCTTGTAACTGTAAAAATTAAAGAGTTGAGTCAAATCCACTATTTTACTAAACCGAAACTCAAATTTGAATCATCAATTTACATTTGAAACTCCAATTTGAAAACAAATCTTGGAAAAAAATTATGAACATAAGAGGAAATATAAATAAAATAGAAAAGACAAATACTAGCTAAATGTTTACATTTTTTCTTATAATTCATTCATTATAACATCAATACATTCTGTTAAGTATTAAATTATAATTTGTTCTGAACCACCAATAAGCTGTTTTAGAGCTCTAAAATAAATTTAACTTGAAAAAATGAAAAATGTTTTAAGGATTTAGGTCTCAAATTCAAAATTTTCTCAAATTCTCGAATCTCAATATTCTTGGGGATTCGAGGATTCAGAGCTATCCCTAATAAAAAATACAATGTATAGCATGTATTATAATATAGCTTTGGAAGCTTTATTTAGTTACTTATGGATTAAACCATATCATGCTTGGTTATTAAAACTGGCAAATAATAAATAAAAAGTCGATCATATTGTATGGTGAACAATAACTATGAATTAATTCAAAACATAACAAAGACTTTTACTTTTAAACCTAGAAAAGCTCCAATAATATAGCAAGAGACACACTACAAAATTATCATGCCTTATAATTCAGGCTGCTATAGTATGAAAATTAGTTAATAGACAAAAATATTTTGAAGAATAGAAACAAAAATCACCTAGAAACTTAATCTACTTATTTCAAATAAATCTGGGATACGTTAAAATAACCACTTCCATTGGAGATAACCAAGGTTGTTTTAATAATACGAAAGCTGATCAAAGATTTTATTTTTAAATAAAATTAATTTTATATTGCTTTAATCAAACTTGGTATGTACATAGTTTGCTCTTAGATTATCACTAAGTTACTGTTAGTTTGTTAATCTGGTCAATTTTAAATGACCTGGTTTGGGAAAAATACGAAACAAATTTAGAAAATATATACCCAGTGATGGGTACACGAACCAAACATCAAGCTCATCTAGTCTGAGGTGGTAAGGTCAGTGTTCGAATTCTTGCTGGTTGTACTTAGGTGATTTTCCATTAATAGATTTCCACTTTCCTTTTATAGAAATGTTTGTATGTTTCCTCTAAATTCTATCATGCTTATTAATACCCTATTAGTGTTATTAAATAATGATAGCCCTGGAGGTTTGTAAGAGCACTAATGCAGGTTTCATCCTGACTCAACTAAACTTGATATACAATAATATCCACAAATAATAATCCTTTAGGCAAATGTTTAAAAATAATGTTTTCTATCTACAACCCATATTAACCATGAGAAGGGTTAGACATAGTGATAGCTAAAAAAATACTTCTCATCCCAGTTGAATGTAACTGGTCATACACATGATATTTCTTTAAAGTATAAATATTATCTCCTCTTCGTTCTTCAACCTACCATGTTAATTTGAGTGAGGGGGTAAAAATATAGTCAAAATGTAATCAAATTTTAGCTTAATTTTCTTTCAGGTATACTTTATTTTTAATTTACCACATCTCATTACCAGTTCAGATTATATGCAAAATAGTTATCTTTCTTCAAACCTTTTAGAATCAAGAAGCACTATTATTATTATATTTATATTGGGTGACCTGGTGGTCTAGGGGTAAGGTGTCTGACTTCTGTGCTGGGTCCGGGGTTCAATCCTCGGTCCTTTCACAAATTTATCTGATTACCGAACCCTTCCTTCACCTCTGACAAGACATCTTGTAAATGTGTGGAATGCCAGGCCTCCACCGTGGTTCGAATTCAACGTTAAACTGTAGGTCTTCTATTTCAGCTCACAATCACCCTACCATTACACATTAGGGTAAGTGTGTATAACCCTAACGGGTAGTAAGACGCGGTGCTATTAATAATATTAACAATATTATTATTATTATTATTAGCACCGCGTCTTACAACCCGTTCGGGTTATACACACTTACGCTAATGTGTAATGATAGGGTGATTGTGAGATGAAATGGAGGACCTACAGTTTAACATGGAATCTGAACAACGTTGGAGGCCTGGTATTCCACACATTCACAAGTTGTGATTAATACATGTCTTGTCAGAGGGGAAGGAAGGGTTTGGCAAGAAGCACTATTAAACATAACTTTTTTTTAAATTGTTATTTCTATGATTGGTTAAGTAAATTTAAGTGTCAGATTCAATTAATTGTTTTCAGTTTGGTTAAAAGTATTCAATTGAAAATTTACATGAGCATCAAGACACTTTAAAACAATCCAAGCAAATAAAGAAGCTATCTAATTGTGTTTATTCAAAGTAAATCTACACAAATAATATACAAAATACAAGCTAACACTACAAGCTTCAGTTTTTTTACTCTTCATGGCCACATAGCCGCTAGTCGTGCATTTATATAAAAGCAAGTTTGAAATTTCTTGCTTTACTGTATGTTTGCATATTATGAATCGTTAATCACACCATGCCCTACATTTATTTTAACTATTCTATTCTTACCTAACTTTGGATCCTAACTAACTACTTCTTCCAGGATAACACACAAGCATTAGATTTAAGAAAGAAGAATATTATAAAACTTCATCATAGAACTGAGACACAAACAAATGGCTTTCAACTACTATTATTTCTGCCACCAGAAGACCCCTTCAATTTTAGTAATAATTGCATCCACGCCCCTCTCACCTTTTTATTACATACATCTTGATAGTGAAACTCCAGACTGCCCGCATCATTGTCATTGATGTCTGGTTTCATCTCGTTCTTTTCCTGTCTGAACACACTCGGTCCAATATTTATCTTCTTCAAAATTATGTATTCTTTTTAATGACACCAACAGCACTAGTCTCACCATGGCTCGCTATAGTTCTTTCATCTAACCAACATCTGGGACACTTTAAAAGTGCTCAGGTAAATTCTATTTAGCATGAGCAATCCAAGGATATAAGGGACCGAAATTGTTAGTTCACTCTGAGAATAAGGGTGTGTGGTCCTAGAGGCAAGGACGTCCATCCAATACCTGCCCAATCACTTTTCAGACCTATTCCCCCCTTGGATGATTTGTCCAAGTATTCCAGTTAGAGAAACTTCCTTAGCAATCTTCGATTCAAATAAGTAGGTGCAAATGCATAGATAATAAGTATATGTATTACCTGATTTTTAAGGTCTTCATGAGAAACCAATCTAGATAGATATCTCAAAAGCAAATTAAGTTGGTATCGATTTGCTGGAGGAATGAACAGAAGCCATAAATGTAAGACTTCAACTGCCAAATCTTGTCCCTCTTTTGACATTTGATCTGAAATAAAAATAGCTTTTGTTCAAAATCTTTGAGTTCGATTTTGTTAGCGAATACAATACTTTTTCTACCTGTAGATAGTGAGAAAGTAAAAACAGCTAGACAAATACAATCTAGCTGAGGATATCCAATGGAGTCTGGTTTGTATGTGTTCAATTCAATATGGAGCTTCTAGTCATTAACAGCCTAATTATATCAGAATTATTTTTTACAGTGTTGGTCTATTAGTTAACATTGCTCCAAAGGTATCTCATTAAAGTTAGTCACACTCTTATATGACAAAAAGAGGTGAAAACATATATTATAACACTAGGTATGCCTTTCAAGATAACAGTTGATACATCTAATTAAATTTGTAGGTGATACCATTGATAAGACTGAAACGCAAATGGGGGGATAGCATTAGAATGGAACTAAAAGAGATAGGGTTTAATGAGGTGGACTGGATAGAACTAGTTCCAGATAGGGATATGTAATGTATTTTTTTAAGTGCGGCAATGAATTTTCGAGTTCCTAATGTTATAGAGTAATACCTCAAAAACACACATTACTTTTGAACACTATATGTAAAAACTAAATGAATAGAGTTGTTGGGTCAACTTGTTTTTGTTCCTGAACAAAGACAAAATAGCGAAAATTTTAATTTGAGACTAGAAAAATGATATTCAACATATGGAAGTCTACTTACGGTTCACTTATGATTATTTGATTTTAATAAATGATAGCCTTGTTTTACAGATAAATATTGAACCATTTTTATTTATAAGAAATAAATGTGTTTAATTAATACTTATCTACATGCAAATCCTACTTTTACATATAATTATTAATAGATATAATTTATTTTTGTTGCTTTTAATTTGTGCTGGATAAATAAATATGTTAAATGAATAGTACACAATCACAAAGTAAAATAAAATAAAACTTATTTAATACAAATGGCAGAGAAGTTAGGCTGAGTGTGTTGGTGTTCTTGGGGGAGGGGGAAGCTTAAAATTAATAAATATCATTACAAAACATCATAAATCTTCCAAATTAAAGACTAAAAACCACATACCACGAAATCCCAATTGAGCATCATTTTCTAAATAATCTTGAGAGTTATTAACACTGCTGCAAGCAGTGTGGTAGCTACTTTCACTTTCACTACTATCAGTGTCTGAGCTGATAACATCTGTGTTCAAATAGTTTTTCTTTGTTGGGGATCCCACCGTTTTAGTAGTTTCTTTAGAATGTTTAACCAGTTTGTTTATAAACTCTAATGCAAAGTTTATATCGATTTCTTCTTTAAAGACATTATGACAAGCATCACTTGATAATGAAAAGTCAGGATTGGAACAACTCCTTGTGGGCTCATCAAAACTATGTATATCTTGATAAGCTAAAAATTGTTGTTGCGTTTGTTTCAAGAGTTTTTTATTTAAGCTAGATGTCTTCAACTTGGACTGAAGTCTCATGCTATCTGATGAGCCAATTACTCTTGATAGTTCACACTTATTAAAAAACACTTGAGAGTTACAATTTTCACTTGAATCAGTCAGCTTGGGATTGGAGAAATTTCGCAATGCACATGATTTCCGTTTTGATATTTCAACAGACTTCATAACTCTACCTTCTGTTGATAGACGAGGTATGATTCGGGTAATAGGAATATCAGAAAAAAAAGCAGTTTCAAAGCAATAGTTAGGAGGCAAAATTGCATTTAATGACTTAACACTTCCTAAATTGTCTCCCTTATCTGTAATGTCATACAAATTTGAACTTGTTACTTCAAGAAGCAGATTTTCTGTAGAGGCACTCAATTGATGGGTGTTTTCAATATATAAGAATGACTCAATCAAACAATCAAACAACTCATAAGTTGTTAGTGGCTTTTTAATATTTTTGAAATAATATAGTACAAATTGTACGTCCTCAAAAGGAAAGTTCACAATACCTGAAATCAAAGATGAACAACATATTGTTCTCTTAACAAGAATATACAAATATTTACTAGGACATCATAAAGTTTCTATGTTTAAAAAGAAATACAAAGCAAATAATTGAAAAGATATTAAGCTGTGAAACACATTTTGGTATGCAAATTTTGGTTCGATATGTAAATAGGGGCTCAAACGCTACATACAAGTAGTTTGGCATATGATTTAATAAAAGTTGGAGATGCAGATTTTATTATGGCAAGAGGGGATATTTTATTTTTAAGAGCAAATTTTGATTCATGCCTTGGATTTAATAATAGATTTATATATATCAATATAAAATTAGATTTTGAGTGTAAACATTTTATTTCCAGATATAAATTCACAATCAAATTCAAGATGTTTTAAAACATATCCAACCAAGTATTTATGATTTTTCAGAATTATCAGATTTTATTATGCGTCATAGAATAATGAAACACAAATATAAAAATGTATTTTGAAGAACATCTTAATTTACAGTTACAAATAAATGGCTAGATGGCTCAAATCAATGTCAAGTTTCTTAGCTACAATAGGTTACAAGAATAAAGTTTATGTATTTACAATTATATAAGTTGAAATGACACTGGAATTGTAAAATACAAATAATTAATAGACTTAAATGGATTACTTAATTAGTATTATATGTGTAATAGTGGTAATGAATGTATTTGCATTTGCATGGAGGGAGAGTGGAAGATCATTTATATAAGAAAAGATACTCTCTCGGTACTCTTGGGCAAAATTAAAACTTCCCTGTCACCAGATTAATAACGCAGACGGGGCTGACAACTTTTCCCATGCGCGGTTTATTAGTTGATCTAATTATATTAATAATAAATAAATGATGTGGCATAATTTAGCTAAAATATGTGATCAGTATGAAATAATATTTGCTCGGTGTGTTAAAAAAACACCTTTAAAAACAAATTAAATTAAATCTGTAAAAAAACACGTGATTTTGCACTTACTCTGTATGGGTTTGGTTAGCAATGAGTACAAAACAAATGGGATATTTACATCAGAATCAATATTCTGACCACCCAAAATATTTGTGCTAATCCAATGCATTTGAAGTCCATCCAAAAGCAAATCTATATCAAGTCCCTGTAGCAAATATGATAATCTGAAAAATTGCAGTTCTAATAAAAGTTACACAAAAGATTGAGGAATAAATGTTCATAAATCACCAATTTAATATATTATTGGAATTATATATTTAAAGCCGGAGAAAAGGATAAAACTCATAAGTCCTATAAGCTAGAGTGTAATTTACATAATTCCATTCAACACAAAATAATCTTTGGAGAAATGTATTGGATACATTTTCAATCTAACACAGTTATGTTTAAGCACTTTTAGTTTAAGGACACGTTTATTGAAAAAGTTTTGATTTGGAAATGTATAGCCAAGTTGGCTGTAATATACTGTAGTGCCGAATTTATTTGGTATCTACTATGTTACTATTTCAGGGAATTTACTAAGCAGCTAACTGCATTGCTATAGAGCTCAAATTAGCTCTAATTAGATTGGACTACAGACCCAAAGAAGTACTTTTATAGTAGTTTACACTCCACAGTCGGACCGCATCCGCAATGATATATTAAATACTTCTTTATGATTGAATCAACCAATCTCATGTCAATTAAATTCAAATAAGAATCATAATATTCAAAAATTGGTTAAAATCCCATATTTGGCATAAATGTATCATCAAACAACATTCAAGATGACGTATTTTCGTGTTTTTCCAAAATAGTCATAGTATTATGAAACTCTTTATTAAATAATACTTAAAATTATGCAAATAACCAATCCAATTTATCAGCCAATATTGGCACAATCGGCCAAGAATAGTTTTTTTTATCATGCAGATATTTTAGGCCGATAATTCAAAATCTATAGATATATTTTAAATAAGTCATGAAAATATAATTGATAGTTCAAACAAAAATATATCCTTCAACTTCGACATTTTGAAGCTTAGCACATTCTTAATGAATAGCACAGTATATTTGTTTTTCAGAAAAAAAATTTGTTTGTATGTAGTTTACATATGACTTTACTTTACATCCATTAGGGTTTCCAGCCTGAGGGCTGGGTCAATTTTTTATTCAAGCCATATATTTTTCACTACCGGCTTGCTAGGTCTGTCATAGTTACATATGACTCATAACCTAACTTAATACTAGGACATGCACAACATCCAGTCCCCGGCTGTTAATTCATCACGGTGAAAGAGTTAGCCCACATTTCACCCTTGACAAATTTTTTGGCCGTGCCAGAATTCAAACCCCCTTAGCTCAGTAGACAGAGACGTTACCAACTGAGCTAAGGTGTCGGATAGTTTACATGTGACTTATTTTTAAATTCAAAATATTTCAAAAATGGATTAAAGCCTTATTGTTAAAATTAGATATCCAGGCAGTGTTTTATATGATAAATAGCAAAGGTATAGAAAGGCTGGGATCAAGGGGATCTGGACCCCACTGGAATTTATGTATCCCCATAGAGGGGTCCATACAATACATATAAAAAATTTGTATAGGCTAAAGGTATAGTAAAATTTTCTACCGGACCCCTCAAGAAAGATTAGCTCTCTACACTATTGGAAAGTACGGTTAGAATTATTTGGGTTTGAATTTTCTATAAAAGTACCCATAGAAAAAATTTCATCAAATTCAAGTTAAAATGATTTGTTTTTGAAAAGGTGGCTAATTACGAAATCCATAAAGACCTCCACGTAGTTCGAATAAAGGGTAGACTTAGATATTTCATCCTCGAGAAACTTAGGCCTATGTTGCTCAAATACTTTCATGACTCCCTCCTCGGCGGTCATTGCGGCGTGCTTAAAACCGAACGTAAGATTTCCAAAGTGTTTTTTTGGCCTTTAATGTCTAGGGATGTTGGGGAATGGATACCTAAGTGTGAACCGTGCCAGTTGGCGAAACCCACTCGCAACTCTAAGATAGGATTCCACTCTGTGGATATTGCTAGGCAACTGTGGGAAAAGGTTTTCGTTGACTTTGTCGGTCCGCTAACTCGCTCTTCCCAGGGTAATACTTCTATTCTTGTTGCTATGGACGCTTCCTCGAAATTTGTCATCCTCATCCCCCTTAGGAATATGAAGGCGAGGACTACAGTTAATACCCTGTGTAGACGCGTTTGGGCATTCTTAGGGACCCCCGAGGGTCATTGTGAGTGACAATGGAACATGTTTCAGATCTAGAACTTTTGGGGATATGTGCTTTTCCTGGGGAATCAAGCATGTTACCACCAGCCCCTATAACCCTTTACCTAACCATGTAGAACGGTTCAATCGTAACCTGAATATTGTCTTAACTATCTTCCACCACCAAAACCACTCTCACTGGGATCAGGACATTGATATTTTAAGCGTGGCTTTCAATGCCGTGGTCCACGAGTCAATCGAGGCCACCCCTTCCTCGATCTTCCTCAACAGGGACTTAAACCACCCCTTGTTGGCCAAACTGAATATTGACCTCTTTCTGAACAACGCTGGTGACTGCCCATACGAGGAAAAAGGCAAACTGGCCTTTAAGAACCTCCAAAAGCCTCAAAAAAAGGTAGCATCCACCTATAACCGGGGACGTATCCTGGTCATGTTTAAAGAAGGGAACAGGGTCGTATTTAAGTGTTTTGCCCTGAGCTCGGCTGCCGATAGGTCTTCGGCAAAACTGGCTTACAAGTGGAGTGGTCCATGGTCAATAGACAGATTCCTCACTCCTGTTTCCGTGGTGCTAAAAGTAGCTGACCCATCTTTGATGCGTAGAGCGCATGTGAGCCACCTTAAGGTTGTAGTGTAATGTGTCATTGACCTTAGTTCGTGTGGTGTCTGTTTTTTTGTATACGTATTTCTAATATATCTTTAATTTAATTTGCGTTAGTTCGTCATAAGAACATATTTATTTATATATATAAATTGATGTAAAGAAGGAAGGGGCCACCCCCTTTTGATGTTTCTGTATGGTCATACACTAGTGTCTAGACTTAAGTTCTGTCAGACACTTGTGATTAACTTTATGAATATGACGCATGTGGTTGTGCGTTGCTTTATCTGAAAGGTACTGTGTATTATTATTATTATTAGCACCGCGTCTTACTACCCGATCGGGTTATACGCAATTACGCTAATGTGTAGTGGTAGGGTGATTGTGAGATGAAATGAAGGACCTACAGTTTAACGTGGAATCCGAACCACGGTGGTGGCCTGTCATTCCCCACATTCACAAGATGTCTTGTCAGAGGTGAAGGAAGGGTTTGGAAATCAGATAAATCTGTGCCGGGAGATACTGTGTAGAACGTCACTCAACAACCCCCAACAAGGACACCCCTCTACAGCGTGTGAAGTGCCAGACCCACTTTTACACACCAATGGAGAGCTACCGCTTAACACAGAGTTGTGGGTACCTCTGTGGCTCATGCCGATAGACAATGTTGATTGAACGCGACCGTGTCAGTAGCAATCAAGACTGGTGAAACAAACTCTTGAACCTACTAGTGAATATGGTGATTATATCCCAATAATGTGTTCTCATAGATGCATCCTGCTTCCTCCTGGTTCTTCCCTCTCCCCCTTCATTTTTCTGTGCGCTGTCCCAATGGAGGAGATCGCCGAGCTAGACGTAGCAGAAACCTGCCTAATAATGAGGATGGTCCACTATGTGTGCCGATGTCGTCACCGACCCATCTCGAAATGACGGAGGGTGGATGTGGGCAGGTGGGGCGAGAGTCGCCCGAGTCTGGTCGCTGGGTGCTTCCTTCGACCCGGTACAGGCCGCCTACTAAGGCCTTAGGCGGTGCCAGAGCCATCGCTTACCTAATTAGCTGTGAATCTTGGGGAAGGCGCCCCCCTGTTCATTCACCTAGAGCTGAGGACATCTTTCATCTCCGTCCAAGGATGGACATTGTAACCTTGTTACAACACATAAAGAAGAGGATGGTTTGGCTTACCGCTTCTGCCCCAGTTGACTTGTCACGACAAGGCTCCACGCCACAACATCGCGGCACGACTCATTTCAGACTGACCTTAGGGATCATAGTTCACTGCTCACCTCTAATTGTGCCTTGCCCAAGAAAATAATAACCGTCGATATGCGCAGGTTGGGTGTGCGCCAACAGCTGTGATTGGAAGATAACGGAGCTATTGTTCAGTGCGCGTTTGAATTATGCCTAGACTGTGTAAGCATGTTCCAAAACAGTGCTACTTCCCTTACCCCTCTACCCATCCTTGATTCTCACGCTTTGAAAACACATGACCCCAAGTGTGTGTGTGTATAATGGCAGAACTCTGTAGTGCCAGTATACATTGCACTACGATCGCTAGGTGAGGCACTTTGGTCTTGGGTGGATTTAGCTTCGTTTATTTCTAAATTCTGTTTGGCATTTTTCATTCAAAACTACCGTTTGGGATGTTATATTATAAATCAAATCTATATATTTATACCGGGTCTCCTGAATTTCGCTTAAAGACTATGGCTAAACGTAATACTGTTTCACGGTTGGACCAAAAACATTTGTCTGATAGGAGAACGCTTTTATCCGCTTCACGGATGGGTTTACGTTTTAGAGCACCGCCATTTTTGATCCTGTGTTTCATTGGACTGTAGTGTATTGTAATTTTCCTAAATTCTATGTTTTAAGATTATGCCACGTGTTACTAATGGGAAGTTTATTTGTTATTGTTAAACATCGGAGTTTTTTCTTTGTTGTTTAAATTAGGGGCCGCGAGTCAGCGTACTTATTCTTTTAACTCTATTTGAAATGTTTAACGTTAGTTTTCCTAGCAATAACAAATGTTTCTATTAGAGATAAATTGAGAGTTGCCGATGGTGACTAGCTAATATACTTTTGATATTGCCATAGTCTAGGGTTTACTATCGCCATCCTTCATTATTATTGTTATCTCTATCAGATTTGTGTGAAGGTCAATTTAATCGTAATTGTTTAAATTGTTTGTTTGGCCATTTTTGAACTCGGGAAGGCGTCCCGCATTTTTGTTGTGTTATTATTACTCTTCAGCCATTGTGTATAGATACAGCGCCTAACGCTGGACATGCCTCACTCTTTCATAGTCATTTTGTTGAATAAAAATAAAACTCTCTTGTAACTAACCTGTCTGTTATTTATGGGTATAAGAATACATAAAAAGGGGGGGGTTACATTTTATTGATACAATGTGGTACTGTGCCTAATCTAAAAAAGAAATTTTAAAGTGCTTAAACAAAAAACAATTATAGTCATAAAATGGTTATACCTATCAATTTACCAGGATTAATATAATTTGTTTAGAAAGTTTATGTGTTTTTCAACATTAAAATATATAAACTAATAAAATGAGATAGGCTCATTGAAAATATGTATGAGGAAAATCAGAAACTTGCTTACCTCTTAACTACAAACCCTGCAAGCTCATCATCACTTAAATCATCATTGTTGTTTCCTGCCATCATAGGAAATATACCATAGGGGTGAACAAATGAACCCTGTTTTCCAATAAGTTTTTGTTCACAACTGGCTTGAGAGGTTCCCAAGGCAATTTTTTTTTCCTGCCTCATATGAGAACTTTCACTTGTTAGTTCTTGGTTACGTACTGGTTCAGTTGTATAGATAGGTTTATGTTCATAAGTTTCTTGGGGCATTTCACTTAAATGTTTAGTCATTTCAGGAATAGGTTTCGGTTCCCGCCAAGCTTGAGACTTTTCCATAACAAGTTCACTGTTATTATGGCCTTGTATGTATCTACCTTGACTTAATCCTAAAGTAAATTCATTTGGCCTGGTAAAAGTATTTTGCTCGAGCTTTGCTCGAGATGTATATTTACTTGGTCCAATAACACCGACTTTTGACAAATCTTCGTTTTGCCTAAAAACCAATTTTTGATCATATCTTTCCTGTGATACTCCCAGTTTCTGAAATGGTTTTTGTTCACAATAAGTGTAAGCTTCTGATGGAGAGAAATTATTATTCTCAGATAGAGGTTTATTTTCATGCCTAGTACCATCAATTAAAAACATTTCATTTTTCTTATGAAGTGATTTTAGCTCATGTTTGCTTTGCAACATTCCTGATGACTCACTTTGTTTTCGAATGAGTTGTGTGTTTTGCAACTCTCTGGACGTACACATTTCTTCATTTTGTGGTGACATATGTTTTTTATGAGAACTTCTGCCTTCTAATCCTTGATAAACAATGATATTCTCATAGTGGTGAAAAGTCTCCTGTATGGGTCTGGATTGTGAAACTTGGATTGTGGACATGGATGTGTGCCCATGGTTTTGCAAATTACTTTGTTTCGTGTCATGGTATTCTGTAGCTTCTCGCATTAATAAAGGATCTATGTTTTCTTTGCCAACTCTTTTTTTTCTCGCATACTCCTTGGTTAGTTTGTCTTTGTTTGATTTTTTGTATCTGTGGTTTGCCAAGTGTAAGACATTTGGGGATTTTGAATTATTCTTGGGGAACCTGAAAAAAATAATAATAAAAATAATTGTTTGATAAGGTTTAAATATAAAAATAAGTCCTAGACAACAAAACATGTCAAATGTGATGGGGTGGTTTTAAAACTTGACAGATAGTAAGATAAGAATTACTATGACAACAAATTTACACTGTTAATCTCATTTTGTACATAATTTAGAGGCTTTGACAAGCCCTGAGTATTATTCATTCCCGCAATCATTTGGCAATATAGTAAGAGCCTTAGTTTTGCCATAAACATTTAGGTAATTTATTTTAAATGATAAGAAACCGCCTCCGAGCAAACAATGTTTCAAATCTCTGTCTGGTAAAGAATTTATACTCGTTTATTAAAAGAGTATTTGTGTCTCTCAGTTAAGTATTTTTACAAGTGTTGGTCACTTCACAGGGCCTTATCAATAAGTATATTTTGAGGGGTGTCCTGCCTACAATGAACTATGGTGAAGTATTACAAATAGATATGGCAAGGATTTTTTTTAAAATCTGCTTGAAGAGGGATTTAAACTTTGGTTAAATATAATTGGGGTTTTAGGTGCTACATGTTTTATCCCAGGCATTTAAGATAAATATAAACATTCATTATTAATAATACTAATGAGGGAATAGAAGGAGGTTGGAACCTTGAAAACGACCCGCCTTTGTACAACCCTAATCCTTATTATGAATAAATTATATAACATAAGTAATAATATTCTAGAAAAGAATATGATAGCAATTAGCTTCTATGTTGATCATTTGCTCTTATTAATTGTATCCTTTTAAAGTTGACATGGAGAGAAAGTAATGAAATTGTGAAAAATTGTTTGCCATCATATTATATTAGATCTTGACTATTTTCATACACCTCTGGACTAAAAACATGGGTTTTACAATTATGTCTTGTCTTTCTGATGATTTGCATATCCATACCCTTAGTCACAGCCTATGATTTGATGGATTTCGTTCAAACTTTATATTTAATATATAGTTGCTTTGTTATTGTGGTCAATGTTAGCCAGGTTTTCAAATTTTACCGAAATTTACAAATATATATAAACATTACTCAATTTTAACAAAAAACACTTTAAACATAGTATTTGATTTAGACACTTTTGTTATTTATTTTGTTTGTTTCTGAGGTTCAAGTAACTTATTAGTGAGCCAGTGTGTTTCAAAATGGCTACAATATATATTATCAATTCATAAACCAAATTTGAACACACATTTTTGAAATATTGTATTATACGACTATAAAGCCACATGGCTGACTCACTCATTGACATTGTTTACCCACTTCCAGATGAGCTAGAAACTTATAGCTTCTAGCCTGTAACCAATGGGAAAATTCCAGAAAGTTAAAAATTTTAATGGTTAACCACCGAAAAAAAAATGGTGGAGCAACTTTAAAGTCCGTGCGGACCTTTCTTTGGAGGTCTCTTTTGGCTAAAAGGTAAGACCTATCAAAGAACGGCCAACAAGCGAAGTGGGTATAGTTTATACGAATATAGCCAAGGTCTATAGATACTATTTCTTTGGGACTTAGACTATCATGAATAGATGTGATCACTTTATTTTGCTGCATTATCGACTGGGCCATGGGATTCACACACATGAACTCACTCCTTTTTTAAAAAACTTGACATGCATATGATCTTTTATGTACCTTTTATATGATTATAATTTTTATGTTGATATTGATAGTTTGATCAAATTCACCATAAATATGGACTACAATTTTGATTTATTTAGCCTGGATGAAAATAATTCGAAAGTGTGATTATAATATAGATGATAACTTTGTACCCCGGGCACAGACAAGTATACACCAGATAGATACTCAGCCATACAGAAGTTTTGCTGCGCTCCTTGAGCCAGGTTAGGTCCATCAACACACAGGTTCGTTAGTGTCACTGCTCAGTGATAAAAGCACTTCCAAATGCGCAGTTGTTAAATGACTTACTTTTAACATGTTCATCATAAAGTAATAATAATAATATTTAGCACCGTGTCTTAATACCTGTTCGGGTTATGCACTTTAAGTACTAATTATGTTAATTGGATTTAGGAATTGGGAAGGTTGAATTAGAGGAAGTGAACCCGCATTTGCGTGGAGGGAGAGTGGAAAACCATTTAGGAAAAACCTCACCCAGTTCACCCGACCGAGATTCGAACCTTGATCTACCTGTCCCCAGCAGTCGAGCTCAACACGACAAGCGTGTTAGCCAACTACGCCACCAAGGCAGGTTTCATCATAAAGGGACCATTTTAATTGTAATGGGTAGTCTGCTTAAGATCTAATTATGAGGTAGGATTATGTGAAGAGGGAGTTGAGTCAAAGCCTGGACCTTGCTTTGTGGAAACCAGCCGATTGACTCCAGAAGGATATTTGTCTACTTCTCTCTAGTGAAACTATGTTTAAAATGAGCTATTTTTGTAGAGGCCCTTGAGAACCCCTAGCAATATCAATGTTGAAGGACTCGAGCTTTCCCATGGAGCGCAGACATTTTACCCCGGGGACTGTAGGTCTGGTGTATCCTTTCCTGTGTCCCCAGGTCAATTATAACATTATTAAAGATATCCCAAACATGGTGATCATCTATATGCTTACCCAAAAAAATTGAAAAATTGTGTGTGGTCAAACATAAGTCATTTCTAGCTGGAAAACAAAACTTTGTCAAAGAAAAAATTACTCTATGTAACTAAACAAGTTGGAAAACCCTATATTTCAAAATTAAAGTCTTGGAAATGGGAGTAGAAAGGCTAGAAATTTTCAAAACTAATGTAGGTATGGTAAACTAAATTGAAATTTGGTGGGCAGGTATGGGCTACCTAAGCTAACCAGAAAAGTTTGAAAATATTCAAATTTTAAAAATAAGTTCCAGAAAAATGAGAGGGGGCAGGCAGATAGAGATGGGCCAAACTCATATAATCAGAAAAAAAAAATACATGGGAGTTTCAAAAATTTTCAAAAACAATATATTAATTGGTGTGGAAGAAAACCCAAATTTGGCAGTCAGGTAGAGGAACCATCCCAGATACCCAAAAAAGTATTTGTATTTCAAATTTCAAAATGGTAACTAGGAAATGGAAGAGATTGAAATTTACAAAACTAATAAAAACTCCCCTCCTTGTATGGAAGAAATTGGGATTTGACAAGCATGTAAACCATTCCATATCAAATAACCATTAAAGTTTTAAAATTCTAAATATAAAAATGAGGGGCCTGGAAATGGGAAATAAAAATTTACAAAACTAAAATTATTATTAGCACCACGTCTTACTACCCGTTCGGGTTATACGCACTTACGCTAATGTGTAATGATAGGGTGATTGTGAGATGAAATGAAGGACCTACAGTTTAACGTGGAATCCGAACCACGGTGGAGGCCTGGCATTCCCCACATTCACAAGATGTCTTGTCAGAGGTGAAGGAAGGGTTTGGTAATCAGATAAATCTGTGCCGGGACCGAGGATTGAACCCCGGCCGCCAGCACAGAAGTCTGACACCTTACCCCTAGACCGCCAGCTCACCCTTACAAAACTAAAAGAAAATAAATATTTTGGTCTGGTAGAATATCAAAATTTGGCATGTAGGTAAAAGACCACCTCATAGTTATAAAAACCAAATGGTCGAAATTTCCAAATAATAGTCTGGGAAATAGAGGACTCAAAATTTCCTAGACTAAAAAATTAACAATTATCGGTGTTGTAAATATTAAAATTCTGCAGGAAGTAGAAACATTCAACATAACCATTAAAACATGAACATCTAAACATTTTCAAAACTAATAGCTATAAAACAAATTTTGGTGTGTAAGAGTATTTAGTATTTACATTTCTTATATAGGTAGATAATCCAAACCATCTTAAAATATGAAGTTCCAAAACAAGGGCCCAGGAAAGGTCTAGATCTTGAAATTTTCAAAACTAATAGAAAAATAAAATCAATGTGGGGGATGAGATATATATTTGCACACAAATTAAGCCGTGGATAAAAAATAGTTGTATTATTTTATTGGTATCAATACTATCAAAACAGTGCTAGCTGCAGAAAATGTTGAAAACCGGGAGGCTTATGTAGCTGTGTTGGAGAAGTGTAATAATACTTTGCAATATTTGATGATTTGAGCAACAAACATTGATTTTAGTTAGGGTGTCAGTAAACTCGGCCAGTCAGCACGCCCATTCGATAGATCCTGGGGAGAACGCTGCAAAAGTGAAAACTGCTTATTACATGAACTAATATACTTTAATAGCTTTTAAAATATTCAGATACTGTTCTACAGTGTCCTTTGTATTGTAATAATTAATTATTATGCTTATTTAGTTACCAAATGATTAAGTCATACTTACATGTATATAGAGCCCTCCTTTACACTATCTACGTTAAGCTTATGTGATGGTACTACTTCACAGAAAATACCAGCTTTTAAAAATCTATTTAAAAGCTGTAACGTTTGGGCTCTTGTGACAGTTTTATTTATATGAGGATTGACCTGTAAAGCTTTGTGAAAATATGTGATTGCTTCAACACCAGAGAAACAATTGTCGTATGCCTTCATATGTTTCCAGTGTCGCCTTGTAGGAACAGTATGGTGGAAAGTGTCAATTAGTTCTTTCCACTGAAAAAGTAAAAATAAATTATCGGTATATGTATTACTAATAATAAGTGATAAGAAACTCAATATTATTGCTTTAAAAATAGACAAACATTTGAGGAAATATGAGACTCCAAATATAATTATTCTCACTTGTCCACCAATATTGATGTAACAGGTATTTTAAATTGAATGATGGTAGTTTTTCTTAGCACTGCATCTTACTAACTGTTCAGGTTACACACATATTTAATAATGAAGTATGCTAGAGATGAGGACAGTTGTATTTAGAGGACGTGTGTCTGCATTTGCATGGAGGGAGAGTAGAAAACCATTTAAGGAAAACCACATTCAGTACATCAGACTGGAATTTGAAACGTGATCTACCTTATCTTCGAGAGTCTAGTCTAGCATGAGAATGACGTCTTAGACCTTGTGGACACCAACCCAGGTGGGCCGTAAAATATTCATACCGAGATAGTTTTAAAGTTGGCGTTGAGAGTTTGCCAATTTGATATGTTTTTTATTAATTCTAAATCATCATGGACAAGCAGATCAATACTTTTCAAGTCTTTTAAATTCGTGAGAGTTGTTATTTTGCCAAAAAGTTGTTTAATATGTAACCACCTTTTTAGAGAAATGATAGTCAAAGAGTTACAAGAGAATAACAGTATATTTTATTGGAAATCAATGAAACGGTCGATATCCAATAACAATTCATAAATATATAAATATTGACTAGTGTGTCCAAAGTCAAAGACTTTAATCTTAGACAAAAATATTTCATAAATATATAAATATTGACTTGAGTGTCCAAAGTCGAAAACTTTAATATTTAAACAAGAATAATTCACAAACATCTACATATTGACTAGAGTGACCAGAGTGGAAGACTCAAATATTAAACAAGCTCGCCTATTATGGCTCAATATTCTGGACATTACAGTAATTAAATATTACCAAGAAAATTCACTATAAAGTTCCCACACATCTTGTGCTAATAATCCGTCCAATTACGTAACAAAGACACATGATATAAAGACGGGCATTTAGAAGATATCTTACAACAACAAATAAGTTTGTGCGTACCTTAATATTAATTGTACAGCGTTAAATATAAGTGTCCTGCCTAATAATGAATCCCAAAGAGCTAGTCATAAAGTATTATACAAATCAAGGGCGGTCAACTTCCCCTTTAACCACTTAAGACAGTCCAAGGCTATATAAGTTACAAGTATATTAAAGAATACTAAGTGCTCGTTTGCCACATACTAATTAAAGTTAATATGTGATATAAAAGTTAATTTTACACTAAAATTCGTTCTCCAGAGAACGATGCCAACAATTAATCAGAAAGTCGGTAAGAGCACAATCAAAAGCTAGTCGCCTGGCGGCGAGAACAGAGAGTACGTTTCCATTTGAGCAAAGATTAAGTTTCCCCAAAAGGTTAAATAAAATGAGAATGCACTTGCAAATTCACCACGTTGATACCAAAAACCTATCCCATAATTGAAAATTTAAATTTATAGGACCAAATCAATAATTTTGAAAAGATTCCCACACATTTAGCCGAAAGAGAATTTTGAAGGATAGGATTAAATTTCAGCTTAATTTGCCGCTCTCACCTTTAGTAACCCTATGATACAATGAGTGACGATGTCTACAAAACACCGCCATATATAGCAAGCTCACCAGACCACATGTTCTCAAAGAGTAGGGGAAACAAGGGGGCGAGGGGAGTGGAAGGGATGAGACCTTGAAGCATGTAGAAGCCTGTGGAAGCTCGCTGAAGTTTCGTTGGCATAACAACAGAACATGCACTCGGACAAGTCAGGTGGAGGAAGTGACAACTAGGTTCACAACGTAGCCTTTATTTGTTTGCCATGGGTGAGGCCTTTTTTTTTTCTTGGTTTGGACCGTGCCGAGTCCCGCCTCCCATCAGTCAACAAGATAGTGTGTTAGAAGGAGGAGGTGTGGCTAAGCGTGTTTTGGAGTTGGAGTCCAACGGTTCGGAGGGTGAGTGTTGTGCCATTTGATTTGAACTGTTACAATGTAACTTGTTACAAATACACAAACTGGAGCATGTATCGGTACACTCCATTTACCATGAAATATGGCCGTCTTTCTTTGACGAATTACATGATGACCCTATCTTATAAATTAACATATGGTGAAATGTGAAAGGTATGCTTGATACCTTTCAGGATAGACGAAGTGTACCTAATAATGTAAAAGAATATAGGTAAGCATTTTAAAAAAGCTTTGAAGCTCAACACTAAGCATATTTGTTCAAAAGTGATTTCAATACAAAGCTGTAAACACTTGCAATTATCAACATTTCTTGGCATTTCTCTGTTGATTTAAAATTTCCTCAAATTGTCAGGTTTTATCTGTGATCAACAAAAAAGTCCTACATTATTTTTTTAATATAAGAATTAAAGAAGGCCTAGTTTTCATAATATTTTAATGGCTTTTTATTACAAGGTAATTCCATGTCAATTCACCCAATACTAAGAGGAAAGAAATGTAACCCACCATTTTAGATTTTGATAAGATTTGGATCTTAATATTTTTGAATGGTATTGTAATCATTTTTTAAATTTTAAGACAATCTAACAAATAGTTTTCAAGCTATGAAAGCCCAAATATAACCTAAACACATGTGGAAAGTTTACGTGGCAACCATGTGCCTAGTAAGATACACTAAAAGAAAAAGAAAATAAATGGAAGCAATTCTAATTTCTCTGATTTTCTCATTCCTCGATATCCTAATTAGACACTAAATAGACAGGTAAGGAATTTAAAAAAAATCTTACACAAATGTAAATCTTTCCTCACAAAATGCATGGCCAGCAAACTAAATTCATGACATTCTTATGAAATTCATGACCAAAATTTAATTTCATGACTTTCATAATCTAATCTTGGCTAGGTATATATATATAAACAAGCTTTCTGTTATTTGATTTTATAATATCTTTAAATGTGACTAACTATCATATGACTTCAGTAGAGCTCTGATTACTTATTATTATTAGCACAGAGTCTTACTACCCGTTTAGGTTATACGCACTTACACTAATGTGTAATGTTAGGGTGATTGTGAGATGAAATGGAGGACCTACAGTTTAACGTGGAATCCGAACCACGGTGGAGGCCTGGCATTTCCCACATTCACAAGATGTTTTGTCAGAGGTGAAGGAAGGGTTTGGTAATCAGATAAATCTTTGCCGGTACCGAGGTTTGAACCCCGGCCACCAGCACAGAAGTCTGACACCTTACCCCTAAACCACCAGCTCACCCCTGATTACTTAGATTAAAGGACCTAGGTTAGTATGTATAATCGAAAATCCAGAAAATTGATCTTATAGGGAAAAAATGAGGATTTCTCTCTAAATGATTTTATTGAAAATAGAGTACTAACATTTAAAAGATTTAAATGCATATAACGTCTGTGGGCCCTACTAATATGTACTTATGTAATTCACAGTATGTACCAACATACAACAAACCATAGAACAAATTATGTATATACATATGAATCTATTTTACAATAAAACATAAAAATAAATCTTCATTCTTCTTAAAAGTATTTACATATAATACATAAAATGGTGAAAACTTAGGAAAACGTTATTGAAAAATAATCTTGCTTGCATATACTTTTTCATAGACATTTGGAGTAAATGTCACAGTTCTCTTGGGTCGCCTTAGCGGTGGGTATTCTAGTCTGGTAAGTTCTTAGTGTCGGGGCTTAATTTTTTTTTTTTTTTTTTTTTTTTTTTTTNTTTTAGCCATTTGCCTTACTAGGGTGACAGGGTAGTTGTTGGGGAAGGGAAAGAGTAGGATTAGATCATACTTATAACCAATTAGTCCCATTCCTAACCAATTAGACCCATACCCAGATGGGGACCTCTGTCAACTATCCTCGTTCACTGTGCGTGTCGGAGGCTCCCTGTTCTCAGGAATACTCCTTCAAGATCAGTGAAACTTCACTTCGTACCGTTGTCTCCCCAACCTCGGGACCTGAGATCCAACCACGACTATTATGTGTTGTGACCTCCTCCAAAGCTTGGAGACAACAACTAATTTAAAAACTCTCAACTTGTAATTACATCAGGAATGTTAATCAGGTTCCAAAGATATACTCTTAGGAATCAACTTATTATAATTTAAGATCCATTCATTAGCTACTGTTACAATGTCATGATATTCATAATTATTGAAGTGGAGGAGATCAAAGAGAAGTGGACCTTGTGAACCGTCTAAATCAGTGCAGGATCACAATCTGACAGGGGTTGAGGTCGATACTTGAGTCGAGTCGAGTGGCAACTCCCTAAAATTTTGGGTTTTTATAAAAGGGTGAGATTCGTAGGAAAATATTCAAGATTAAAATTAAGATACTTCTTGGTTCACGTCTCAATGTCATATAAACCATGTTTAATAAAGGGCCAGATGATTGTTTTTGTAAAAATCAAGTGAACACTTGCATCTTCACTGTTGAAAGTGGAAGTAAATTTCAATGTGGATTCGGAGTTCTTTTTAATGCCCGATTTTGTTGATGGATCAAATCCATACCCGTCAGCAAACACAAGACCTAATTCGTCATTCTTTAAACATTCAGTAATGTTGAATTTACACACACACAATTTGTTTCATTATAATTAAACCTTTAGTTGGTAGAAAGTGATATCAGCATAGTAAACCAGCTTTTAAAGTGATACAGCTGACAATATTATATCTGTATCTAGTACAAACTAGTGTTTTGGGTTCTGTGAAGTTAAACAGTTAATAAATAATGTAAAATTATAAGCCTTTAAATTACATACCATTTTAGTAGCTCTATACGGTACCGACTTTTCATTCATCTTCAGAAAGGATTTATAATGTCCGAGTTATCTTATTTATGTGATAAAATAACACTGATCGCTTTCTACATACTAAAATACCAACCACAAATACAACATATTGCTCTCATTTAAATTTCTCATAACAGACTTTTCTTAAATCTAATTGGTCGAAAATTGCTGCAGAGTGACCAACATGCGCCTGTAAAATATTTCACTAAGGATATTGAACAAAAAGCTGCGCTTATAAGGTAAAATAATTTTAAAAACAGATAGATGTATTTGGGATTTATTTGTTTTTATATTTTCAAAATATTTATAGAAGTGTCAATAAAACACATTGTTACAGTGATCGTACGATAACCCGTATGGGTAAATTCAAATTTATGACATGAATTAATTAGTAGAGGATTTGATAAATTAATTTTAGATGAAGCAAAGGCCTATGTAATTTTTTTAAATTACAAGTAAATATTAGAATATCAATACATCTTAAACAGGCATATTGTTTCTTTATAATTTCTTCACCTACTACACCGATTAAACTACATGTGATATGTTGAATCTAGATCATCAATATTTTAGTATGGTTGCAGCCAAGGCTATAGCAAGGACAACATTTCAGGGGGCAGGGGTAGGGAGNCCCCCCCCAAGGCCTAAGCCAAAGAAAAATTAAGAATAGGCCTACTAAATACCATTAGAATATTTCTGGAGTTTTTTTTAACTAAGGGTGAGCATTAAATAGATTAAGTGATTTAAATTTGTTTAGTATTTAGAAACTTACATAACGCCTCATCCACCCAAGTCTGAAAATTTAGATTGAGCACTTATTAAATAAAGGCATACCCAGTGGTTATAGAATCGGTGTAGTGCTATTTCAGAGGGTTAATACTTATCGCCCCCCTCTAGATTTATTTTACTCCCCTTCTATGTATTTGAATATGATAGTGTTAAGAAAATCCAAATAGCTTCTAAATATAAAGGCATTGGATTACAATTTTAAAAATCAGGTGAGGACTGTTTTAAATATCTTATAGAGGCACCGAAATTTAAAAATGTATATAAATATATGAGATAAGGCCACTCTAAATAGCTTCTATAAGAGTATAGTTTTAAAAAAATAATCAAAGTGCACTTAAATAGCTTTAAGGCATCAAACTGTTAAACTTTTGCTGGGGAAAGGCCCCCGAAACTATTTAGGCTGTGGAAGGGGGGACAAGGCCCTCACCATCCATTTTGGTTAATTGAACTCCTCCACCCCACACAATTAAGCTTATGCAGTCACTGACCCAACATGTATAACCTTAGAGATTATTTCGTTTTTATCAAATAAAGTTAGAGGTTGAAATACTTGTGCTTGGAGAAAATTGTAATGCTTTTAAATTAAAGGTTTTCTAATTTGTTCAAATTTATTGAAGACTTTGACTCTTGTACTTAACTGAAAGCTGTGTGGGGGTTAATATCTGGCTCCACTTCCTCCATATCGTAGCCCACCCTCCCATTCTGATTTCTTTGGCGACTCATTTCCAACGTGTTCTTGAAACTACCATTCGAATAGTATCAAGTAGAAAGGTTTTATTGTTTCCTAATCTTAAAAACCTACCCTCTTCCACAGTTTTTAACTCACTAATATTAATTTAAAAACTAGCCCCCTCCTTCAAACTTCTTTGGATTAAATCGGTAATAACCATGATGCTAAATATGCTAAAGGAATATACTAGCTAAAACCATGATCGATTCACCATTAACCTTCTTTAAAGGATCTGAAAAGAACTAGATCAACATGGATTAATCCTTCAAGAAATCCAGTAACTAACAACTTAGTTGATTAAGATCCATATTATATTAGGCCTATGTAGAGAACAAAAATATTATTGATATAATTTTATGCATCTTAAATTGCATTTAAAAGGGTTGGATTTACTATGAATATTATATACTTTCAAGCTCATTGGTGGCTCTGCGGACTAAATGTTAGGCTGGTATAGCTTGGTTTTACAGTGGTGGCGAGCTGGGCTTCGAATTCCAACTGGGTGTACAGAACTTGTTTTTCTAAAATTGTTTCTCAGTCTCACTTCACAAAAATTATGGTAAACTTCTTCTGAATTTTACCTTTATCATACCTAAACCTTTTGTGAGATTAAATGTATATGAGCCCGACAGATGTCTGAACGAGGTGAAAAAATACATAACCTACTATCATTTTCAGCGCGGAAGGATAAGCTTTTTTGACACATTTCCATAATCCTTTAAGATTTTTCCGTTTTCTGGCATCCACTTACAGCCCAATTTTAATAGAAAATGCCTTATCTGGACGCTAGAAAAGTAGCTATATCTACTTTCACATAATCATACGTCAAATTATGTAAACTGCAGATGTCACTTTGGAAAGCTATTATCATATATATTTAGCACCGTGTCTTACTATTTGTTCAGGTTATACGCAGATTGATATGACAATAACAATACAGTGAACTTCCTTAATAGCGGACAACTGCCGTGATCAAAAAATTGTCCGTTACTAAGAAGTGTCCGTTATTTGGAAAATAATATTTTTAGTTCCTGAACACAGTTTAATCTATATGAACCTCTGCACTGTGGATATTAACTACAACAATGTAATTACTGCATTGTGCTGTATTGCATGTAGAATAATTATGACTAATGAATAAATAGTGTATGTATCTTAGTGTACATATTGAATTATACACGGAAAAATATGCAAATGAAATGTGAACAGACGGATTTCTATACTGTAGGCCTATAATGTGTTCAAAAGCACAGATGGAACAAGCCCTGCTAAAAACTTGTAAGGGGAATTAGGTAAGACTTTGAATTACCGTAGTCATTACTGCGTAGGCTATTTTAGAAATTTTCCCCAGAGGGGGAAGGTGGGACTGCTCAACTTTGTGAGAAAAAATGGCATTCCCGACATGTCTACAGTGCATGGACCAATATTTTCAATTTTTCCTTGCTGTTTTGAGTTTTGTATCCATAAATATGTGTCGTTAGCGGTGTCCTAGTCTGGAATTGAGAAAGTCCGTTATTGGAAGTTGTTTCATCGTAAGGGCCCGTGTTATTTTGCCGGAGAAATTTAAACTGTCCGCTATAACTATAAAAGAAAAATCCGCTGATAAGAGGTTCCGTTAAGGGTGATCTCACAGTAATGATATAGTATGATGCTATCAATGTTTGCCGAAAAAATATGTCTATACGTACTCAAAGGCTTTTTATATGAATATTAGACCGTAGGTGAATATTCGAGTGACCGGCAACCAGTTTAGTTTAGTATTATATTAAAAGAATAGATCTCAGACATTATGATTTTAAAAAAATGACATCACAAATACCGACGATATAGTTTTAAAAAAATGTAAAAAATGTGGAAGAGTAAAAAGGATTTAGGTTTGCTTACCAAAATGGTTGCAAGATAAGACGGTGATGCAGCGATAAGGAGAGGCCTTGCAACACGAGAGCTATGTTCAAACTTTCTTCACTTAAATAAGCTGCATGTTCATTAGATGTTCATAGTTCATCCATGCCTTATTTAAAAATTAGCATATAGCCTGAACGTGTAGTAAAACTCAGTGCTAAAAAAATAATCAAAACTGTTGATATTGAAGGTGGGGAGACCTTTTAAAAAGTGTGACTACTTCAATTTTGAATAAACCTACCCCTCCCCAAAACTTTTAAACTTATTTCCAAATTTTCAATTAAAAAATATTTTTTTCTTCTTCTTGTAAATCCAAAAGCTGGTAAGCAATACCCTGATTTTGATAACATGTATTTTTTTTTATTCTTCACATAAAATGCTCATAGGTATATAAACTATGTCAACGATCCCCTTGTATTTTTTGTCATTTTTAAATTTAAGGTCATGTTTTCTTGGTTTGCGTCATTTTAAAGTTATTTTTAGGTATTTTAAAAATCATTTTTAAGTATTTTTGAATAATTCTAAGCCATTAATGTTGACTAAGTATTTTAAAATACCATCGATATTTTATGAATGCATAAAATATTCTAAAACATATTTTTCCAATAAATTGAGAGGATTTTAATGTAGACAATGAACTTTGTATCCTCTTTGTTTGGTTGTAAAAACACATTCCTGATGAGACACTGCAACTAGGCCGGAAAGAAATGCGTTGAAGGGGGTGGCATGGCTAGCTATTATTTTTCTAGCACATATTTATACATCAATGTTAGATTTAGCAGATTGCAAGAGTTAAGTTGTTAAGAGTTTTCATATCTTTTACATTTTGTAAAGTGTGTGTTTGCTTTAGTCGTCTGCATTTTTTCGAGTTTTGTTCATGTTCTTAGGTCGTTTTTGAGAATTTGAAGTAACTTTTTGAAATTGTTAGGTCATTTATAGGTCAGTTTTTGAACATTTTCTGGTCATCAAAATCCAGGATTTTCTGATAAGCATTTACTCAAACTAAAACAAAAAATATTGGAAATTGGTGGTCACTCAATAAATGTATAATATTGACAGCGTAATTAAAATAGATAGGAATTAATAACTAATAGGAAGAAATGGGTCTAAACCTATTCTGGACACAAAGTGACGGGCAGCAGTGCAGGTAATGGCTTTACAGTGATCGGTGGCTCAGTCAACACCTGTAGCCGCACAACGCTACCACACTCCAAGTACCCTCCCTTTCCACGCACTTTCAATGGGCGTAGAAAAATGTCACAGCTTCGTATTCTAGAATTCCCAACTGGTGCTTGTGTCCATTCTCGTCTGTGAAAACGCTTGATCTTAAACGTTTTATTTAAAGATGGACAAGTGTGAGTCAAGTCTCCAGAGTAAATTTCATATATACGTATATATTATCATGAACTGTTTCTAGCCTATGGCCGGCTCTGTTTAGCAAAATACCTCCATCATCCTCTGTCCTTCCACCATTCTTAATCCTGAACTCTCTTCCACTCACCTCCAATCACTTGCACACTTGTTGCTATCTGTTCCTCCCATCTCTTCCTTGATCTTTCTTGAGGTCTCTTCCCTAGATACTTTATATCCATTAATATTCTTGGAATCCTCTCTCCTTACATCCTTAATATGTGTCCATACCACCATCCTAGCTTCTTCTACTATTTCATGTATCCCCTGTACCCCAAATATAGACCTTACATCTTCATTCCTAATCCTATCTCTCTCTCTATATATATGTATATATATATACACACGTGTGTATATGTATGTATGTATGTATGTATGTATGTATGCGTGTATGTATGTATGTATGTATGTATGTATGCATGTATGTATGTATGTATGCATGCGTGTATGTATGTATGTATGCATGTCTGTATGTATGTATGTATGTATGCATGTATGTATGTATGTATGTATGTATGTATGTATATATGTATGTATGTATGTATGTATGCATGTATGTATGTAGGCCTATGTATGTATGTATGTATGTATGTATGTATGTATGTATGTATGCATGTATGTATGTAGGCCTATGTATGTATGTATGTATGTATGTATGTATATATGTATGTATGTATGTATGCATGTATGTATGTATGTATGTATGTATGTATGCATGTATGTATGTAGGCCTATGTATGTATGTATGTATGTATGTATGTATGTATTTATGTATGTATTTATGTTTCCTCTAGTTTTCAAATGCCACCAGTGGTAGCACTGAAATTTAGTAAGTCTCGCGACTGGTTGTTAACAAAAAATAAACATTAACCACAATCCGCAAGCCATTAGTTAAGGCCCGAACACAGACTCCTTATTCTAATACTACTTAGTAGTTCGAAAGAGATCGATATCATATTATCAGACTGCTCTGGCAACAGATTCCTTATCCGTAAATCCTTACTACTTATCACTCCGTACAGGTTGGCTCTCCTGAACTTTCTACGACTATACGGACTACCAATCACAGTTAAGTGCGCGCGTATGAAAATTAAAACACCAATGGGAAGTGAAAGAAACCGTATTTGTAAAGAAACATAGTGAAAAGATCGTTCTACCATATGGATTTAATCATTATTGTATATCTGAAAATATATAAATATCAGGAATCCAGACAATTCAGAAGATATTTGCTGGGAAATACCAAGTTCCCATCGCATCAATTTTGTTGTTCCAACTTCTAATTAGAATGCTTTGTAGCCTCCATACAACCAGTGTGATGGCCATTTTTTAGAATATCAGTAAATTTACATAATGGATACAACTAAGTATAAAGAAGATATGCTTTTAATAGATTGTGTTCGGTAATGACCTATATAATTTTATTAAAAGTTAAAGGATTTAATAGTAAAAATCAAACAATTTGCCTTGTTTATATCCAAAATACTGGTAGGCTTACATTTGTTTTGTTTTTTTCATTTTCAAATATAGTAATATGCTAACTTCACCTCTGACAAGACATCTTGTGAATGTGGGGAATGCCAGGCCTCCACCGTGGTTCGGATTCCACGTTAAACTGTAGGTCCTGTTAAACTGTAGGTCCTCCATTTCATCTCACAATCACCCTACCATTACACATTAGCGTAAGTGCGTACAACACGAATGGGTAGTAAGATGCGGTGCTAGTAATAATAATAATAATAATAATAATAATAATATACTAACTATATGATTGTAAAAATAACACATTGATTAAATATATTTATCGTAATTCCATGTTAGCCTACATTTCAGGTATTTTCTCAAAAAAATAGGTTGTATTTTACGTTTTTCTGATCGTATATTAATATAATTGTCTGTTTGCTCCTTCCTTACTACCAGATCACACGATTTTCTTTCGAAGCGTTGTATTGGACGCTATTACCGACTTTTTCATTGGTTGGCATGGTCACGTGATTAAGAATACACTATATTACATTTAATCTCACATCAATTTTAAATAATATGATCTTTGAAACAAGATAATTACTATTTAGTACGTACTATGTTTTTAAATAAAAATATATTTACACGTTATTTAGAGGAAGTGTACGTGCATTTTCGTGGAGGGAGAGTGAAAAGTAATTTAGTAAAAATCACCCTCTTTACTACTTAATGGGATTCGAACCTTGATTGGCTCGTCAATGGAAGTCAAGTCTATTAAAAGAGTGACGCTTTATACCAATCGGATAACGATGCTGCTCCTTATTTGTTTACTTCACCTATTTTCTTCTTCTCAAGGGAACAACCAGAAGGTTGGTTTGATGTGATTTATATCCATCTGGAGCTGAGATTAATTACAGTCCTTCGTCTGGTTAGTGCTGCCTGCACCATCTGTAGAGTTTCCTTATACTAGGGGAGTTCAGAAATGGTGGTGGTTCCCCGTTTTCTTCTACCCTGATGCTATGAGCGAGTATGAAAGGGCCCACCAATTTGAACGGAAAGGTATTTTCACCTATCTACTTTTGATTAAATAAGGTGTAGAAATGATTACACAACCTTAAAAATAAAAGCAAATATTTCAGTCAGTCATATTTATTTACTAGCCAAGACTTTAAAAAGAACAATCATTTCCCGGCTTGTATTTTGATTGAAGGTGAATTTGTTCCATCCGAGGGTCCATCCAGAAATTTATGAAAGTATTTTCTGAGTCACTCTGTATAAACACCTTGGAATTTAATTTCTACCATAGAGAAAGTGCTTCTACCATTTCACGAATTGAATCTCTTTGGGATGTCTCCTAGAAAGTGTATTCACAAGTTGTTCTGTGCTCTCATGTTAATTATTTTATAAATGTTACAAAATGCAATCCCATTGAGTTGTAGTTTTTTTTTTCTATTGCGAAGAAACAATAGGGTTTTACCCTAAATTATAACCGGCCTCGTGATGTAGTGGTCAGTGCACCTGGCTACGAGCTTGGGGTTCCCGGGTTCAATTCCTAGCTGGTAACTTGGGTATTTATTCCCGAAAGGGGAGTTACCCCGATGGTCACCAGGGTTTGGTTGATTAGACTTAAGTTATGTTTAAGTATTTCTATTGGTTCTACACCCTCATACTCACTATCACCATCACTTCATCTCATCAGTACATGGAAAGAGCCTCCACAGAAAGGATGTACGATTAGTACATTCGGGCGTCCCCTGTACAACAGTACATTAGTACTGGATAATCTTTCCACAAACTGGGCTAAGAATGCTGTAGCCCAGACACGCCGTTATTATTACCCACAATGCCGCGAATAATCATTCGACTGTAGCTGTCGTTGGAAATTAGAACTTCTAGTATTTTAGTAGCCGCTAAATATTTGTATGGAATCCGCAACGCTAGCCAGTACAAAAAAACATTTTTGGAGCCAGAAATATCTTCCTCAATATTTTCTAATATTATTGTCAAAGAATGAATAGTTTTTATAAGTAATAAAATAGTACCGGTGTCTTTGTCAACGTGTCTTACTGCCCGTTCATGATATGAGATATTCATTTTTACACTAATAGGAAATATACAAGGTAGGTAGAATTTTAGAAGAAGTGTGCTTGCATTCGCGGGAAAGGGAGAGAGTGGGAAACCATTTAGGTAAAAAAAATACTTCAGGCAACCCGGTCGAGATTCGAGGACCGACCACCATGCCCCAGCACACCAGACAATAATGAAACCAATACCTCTGTCTACCTGAAAACCGATGCTGAGATAAAACTAGCGTCGGTAGGCAAGTGAAATAAGGCGTCAATCTCGTCCCGTCTGTTGGTGATGGTAAGTTTGAAGCCTGGATTGGTTTACTGAGATGTTTTAATCCAAAATGGTTCTCCACTCTCCCTTCATGCATATGCGAGTATATTTACTTTAAATTTCACACCCCTTTTTCTGGTTACGCCCTTCCCCATTCATAATGGTTCTCAAATACATTTATTGGATTATACCAATAACTTGGATCAATATAATGATCCTTGAATAAATATTCTAGGTATTATGTAATTTATTCATTAATAATATATTATTATTTGTCTCATCGATAAAACAAGGGGATTGGCTTAGCTTCGTCATCCGCCGTCTTCTGTCAGGTGTGTGGCAAGGCCAGCTGCGTTTCAATTCCCGAGCCCTACGTAATTACTGGCCGCATTCTTTGATCTAAAGTTGGTTCACTATAGCCATATAAAATAATAACACTTACAAATCGTTGGAAATAAATAAGATTAAGTAAACAATTGGATTAAAGTTGTTATTAATGATCAAAAAACACGACAATGCTATGTTTCAATCATTTACTTTCCTTATCACAGCAGAAAAACAAATATATTCTAATCGTTATTCTGGGAATAACAAACACACCTTAGTCACAGGTATGTGAAAGCGACACTAGCGCCAAACCATACGAATCTAGTGTCGGTACAAGTAACTTAACAGTTTACGTGGGTCGTCAAGTAAGTTTTATGCGTCGCATCGAATCAACTCACCTGTTGACAAAATCAGTTTTTAAGTGACACTTGTGTTGTGAACTTAATCTAATCTCGTCATTCTGTTAGTCCCAGGTGCTATTATGGTGAAACATTTTGATCGTGGCAGTTTCTAGTGCTGTAGTCGGTTCATCAAATTATTTACTGTTTTACCTGTGCATCGAAGTTACCTGGGAGTTGCTTGAAAATGGATACTAACAATAGCGTTGTGAGTAACCTAGTTTTATACACGTCAGCTAACAAGCTTGGCTGTAATTTCTGTACATTTAGTTACTGTCATCTTACCTTCATTTTGACATATTCAGAAATATGTCCAAAATTAAAATTACTTTTGTAGAAAGTTAATTGTTCCTCAGCGCATCTTTATAAGGTCGTCTCATAGTGTTCCACAAAGCAAAAGAATAAATTAATTCTCGTCGTCTATTCTTAAAACGCTGAACTGGTATGAGAAAGGATATAGAAATAGCAATGTTATCAATTTTGAATACAGATACTTTTCAAAAGAGAAGTTAGAAGTAGGTTTTGTTCTGGGCGTGGTCATCAATTGTCCATATTGGAAAAAAAAACCTCGAGTATTGCTTGACACTGGGATGACATTAAATTTTATCATTCCATTTTTTCTGAATCTTGGACCACAAAAATAAAACCACAAGCACTCATATTCTAGCTTGTGTTTGCTAACACTCGAGCACAAACAAAAATGTCAGCTTTTCTAAGAAGAGAACGTCATTCACATGATAAACCACATAGGCCTACTCATTGTTTAGCTATGAATAGGTTATAAATCATTGTTTTAATTCAAGAAATAGCCAATCCTCAAAAGGTATTCTTCAATGCCAGCTCGTATCACGTTTGTAAACAGGACGTGTGGGAAAGGGTTAGAAAAAACCTAAATAACTAAACACCCTTACTAGTGGCCTATCAAGGGGTCTACAAATTCCCATGAAGTTTAGAAATAAAAGTGAATTAAATCGTGTTGATCACACATAATAAAACATAAAAAGATACAAAAAAAAATAGTACCTTGTCTTACTACTTGTTGGGGGTACACACTTATCTACTAACTACGCTTATGTTTTAGGGATTAGGAAGGCTATATTTAAAGAAAGTATACCCGCATTTGCATGGAGGGAGAGTGGAAAACCATTTTGGAAAAACTACCTTCGGTACACCCGACTGAATTTCGAACTTCGATCTCCTCGTCATCAACAGTCTAGTTAACTGCAAGAGTACAGTAACGCCTTAGACCATGCTGCCACTGAAGTGGGTGGCAATAGATTATAATGGGAAATATTCATACTGGGTTCTGATGCTCGGTAGATAAAAGTCAAATAAAAAGAGGACGTCTCTACCACCCTTAAGTAAAAAAAAATCTGAAAAATTATTATTTATCAATGATTACATGGTTTAGAATGATAAAGTTAACATACAATATTATCAACCGGAGTAAAAATGACCTTCTTTTTGTGGTTTTAATAAAATATCTTTCTCATTTTACAAAAAAAAAATTAATAGGCAATATTTTTTATAAGTAAATATTAATAATACCTTCCATTACAGTTTATTAAATGGTTTGTTAATTTTGTAGACTACCCAGGGAAAAAATAAAAGCGAGGGGTTAATGTTACTTGTGTTTGGGGTAACTTTGACCCCCTTGTTATTTTTAGCATAAAAATCAATCCAAAATTCCGCTAGGGCAACGTTGATGTTTAATAAGCTATCTATGACCCCTCTATTAGAGTGGGGTAAATTTTACCCTGTGGAAATTTCACCAATTTTTATAAAATGGGCCTTACAAATTAAATTCAATTCGTTCAACATAGACAAATTAAACTTTATTTAAAAAAGTTAAGCAAATAATTCAAATCTTTGAGAAGGTTTCTAGTTTTAAAATTTTGATATAGTTGGTCATTGAAAATTAACAACCACTATCAAATGAACAAAACATGATTATACGTGCATTTTTTGGGATGACCAATGTTAAAAGGGTGTAAAATAATTGTTGGGTCAATGCTACAGCCTTTAGAATTTTCTTTTATTAAAACATTTATTTATATAAATGAAATTATGCTAAATATTTATTAAAATAGGTAAATTAGAACATATTTTACTCCGTTGTACCAAGGCCTTGTCACTTCTTCTGCCCCCAGAAAGTTTTTTTCATCTTTTCTTTTTTTTGCGGATTTTTCTTGCCTAAGCTATAAGAATTTTACAAATTGATTGACTTGTCTTTTAGTTTCATAATATATGCTTCATAAAATAAAAGTATCAAGCTACAATTTACATAAAACTAGTTTTTAGTTGAAATAACTTGTAAAAAAGAAAATCAAAGCTTAAAGCAGATTTGACCCCACGTACCATTTTTACCCTTGGGGGTTCAGAACAACCCTGGTTGACGGTATTACTTACTAATACAACGTAATTATATGATCAACTTTTCTTTTAATACATTCATTTATGTCTTGTATTTACAGTTGAAAAATGGAATTGTATAAAAAAATATTTTTTCTGGACAACTTTCATTCAACCCAACCCCCTCTTTTCTCAGGGTTGACCCTCATTGCACATAGCCCCCCCTTTTTTCCAGAGTGGACCCTCAGTGCGCATAGTCACCCCTTATTCCCCCCCCCCATT
>CABFVZ010000709.1:100124-119033 GCA_902151445.1 Timema monikensis | reverse complement strand
CTCTCTTTCCCCCCCATTGCCACGGTTGACCCTCAGTGCACATAGGCATTTCTCTTTTCCCAAACATAGCTTACTCATAGAGTCCAGTTTTCACAGGAAGAGGCTTTTATAAAATAATTACACTTTTGCTGCCAAAATTGTTAAAATTTTACTATATTATTTTTATTAATATTATTGTGGTTATTGTACAGGTATTAGCAAAATTTATCAAAAGTGACAGCTGCAGATAACATTAGCTGACGAAAGATGTAGTTTTGGTAGTTTATGTAACTATCTGATACAATCCTCTTAACAATTACATTTTCAGTTACACATTTAAAAAAAAATTATCATCGTGTCTTTCTACCGGTTCAGGATATACGCAGATGTATTAATTACAGTAATCAATTAGGTATTAATAAGGTTTACTTTAGATGAAATGCACCCGGATTTGCCTAGGGTAGAGGGGAAAACCACCCTCAAAATACCCGATCGAGATTCAAACCCCAATCTCCCTGTCATGGGCAGTTTTGTCTAACAAGAGTGACTCCTTAGGCCATGCGACCACACCGAAGCAGGTTTGATTGGTTTATACTACTGTCTCAAACTTGAATTAGAATTAGATTCACACACTCATGGCGTGTTGCGGGCCACAAACTATACAGTATATAAACATGTTTGATTAAATATATTATATACTTTTATTTTTTCAGTGCTTCTCACTAATTGTCCAGATTATGCATATTTAATTCACTATATTGAGTAAGGGATGAAGAAGATGTAATTTAGATGTGAAAGGTAACAGCATTTGAGTGAAGTTAATTTGGGAAACCATTACAAAAAAAACTGTATTTATCTAGTTGAAACTCGAACCTTGGCCTCCCCGACACTGGAAAACTTGACCTGAAGAGCTTGACGTTTAATCCGTGTGTCCATCAATATATATGTCTCTATTATCCATTTGATGACTTGTATATAAAATCATAAGTAGATATTTAAAAACTTATGTTTTCAAAAATGTTTATGTGAGTTAGCATAATACCCGAAGCAGTATTTACCAACTTATGTAGAGAAAAATTCCCACAATCAAGTATTCATTGTAAAAAAAATTCAAATAGTTAAGTGTTTTTTTGTTATTCATATTTAATTAAGTACACATAAAAATCCAACTACTCCAGTAAGTATGTTTTGTGTGTGTCTATGACTTCAAGGTGGATAGTAAACTATAAAGAAGTATTTCAGACATTGATCAGATACGTCACGCGAGTATGATGCGACCCGTGGACTGCTAGATCGAAAACTTTGCCTCAAACAATAAAGTTCCGAAGCGGGTGATGGTAAATAACTGGTTCTAAGATCGGGATGGATAAAAAAAAATTTGGCTTATAGCAATTTTTGTGCAATATATATTACAGTGGCGGCTCGTAGCTAAAATTAGTGCGGGTGCTGCTCCAGAAAAAATGTATCCTTTGTTTTAAAATTTTGTAAAAGGAAAAAACATGTAAAAAAAGAAAATTTATTCAGAAACTTGATAAAATCTTAACAAAAAAACACTTCTTACTTACTTTAACTTAAATTGTTACAGTTTAAGCTTTATCTATTCATTTAAAAATGAAATCCATTCTTCTTATTTCAATTTGCGCAAAAAGTTCAATAATATCCTCCTTGTTCTCTGGATGACAGCCGCAAAGCCAACTTTTCCGTTGGTACCATTCAGAATTAAAGCTACGAATATATTTCTTGATGTTGCTTTTTCCTGGCTGAGATATTAGAATATCAGGTGTTGAACGACCTCTTTTATTAACTGTAACTTTCTCATGGAGAGATATCTGTGAAAACTTAAGCTGTTGAAGTTCATTTACAGTCACAGAACTTATTTCTTGGGTGATGCAAGGCCATGGTTAAAGTTTTCTGTTAAATAAAAAACCGGAATAAAATGAATCAAATATAATAGCTGGAAGAGGAATAATAATCTAACTATACACTCTTCTACACTTTATCACATTCAAGAATATTGTACATGGTTTTTAAGCACAACACACACTGAGTAAAAAAACTTCCTTCCACCATCACGCCAGAGCCGGCACTGCGAGAGCAACAGTGCTCTCTCTACCTGGCAGTCCCACCTTCCTCCCCACCCCCTCCTATGTGCGCATGCGCACAGCAGTCAAACCCCAATTCGCTGGCACTGTAAAGCGCACAGTTCCATACAACGATTTTTGTATCTTTTTCATAAACTGGGGTATGGCTACTGAAGTACTGACATTAAGCTTAAGGAATATATATTGTACCACAAAAATAAAGAAAGAATTAAAGAAAAAAGAACTCATTGTATTAAATGTTATCTATAATATCAAGTGGAAATAGTGGGTGCTGCAGTTCCGCAGTGCCTATACATGCGCCGCCACTGTATATACATATAATTTCGTTCGGTCGCCGTGTGTGTACACGTTTGACCACTCTATATATGGAGTTTGCCAACACATCATATCCACAATGAGATGATGTGATGATAATGATTATGGAGGTGTAGAGCCAGGAGTGATTCTAAACCTAGTTTAAGACTTATGATATATTACTCAAACCCTGGTGACGGTTGGGATGATTTCTATTTCGGAAAAAATGCCAATGTTATTAGGTGGGAATCGATCCCAGGACCCCTAGGCTTATAGCCAGATGCACTGACCACTAAACCACAGGGCAGGTTAATGTTATTGTGTAATGCGTTTTACTGAAGGTTCTTTTTCCTATTTATTAGTTTTAATCAGACGTCTTATATTCTTCACAAGGCTCACTAAATTCTAAATCTATGAGTTAGGAATGATGAGAGTAACTGAGATTTAGAGAAAACACATCCGCATTAATTTGAAGAGAGGAGGGGAAAACCAGAATGAAAAACCACATGTGAAATAGAGTATTCGTTGAAACCTACCGAGCAAAGCTGATTTTACACGAGATAGTTGTAATAATATGGCTAGATAGTTTTTACAGTGGTCCACCCAGTACACGAACCTCTACATGAGATACATTTTAAATGCTTTACATTTTTAGTTACATTTCAAATGCTTTAAACTCTCATCACAATTATCTGATTTCTTTGACGGGGGAGGGGGGTCAAGGAAGTACAAATGCCATGCTTGCCCCCACCCCACCCACCCTTTCCCCTCTATAGAGAGAGGGTGGGAAAAATATTTAGAGGAAATATAACCTTTAGTTTACCCGGTCCGGATTCTATTTACGACCTCCCTCGTCAACTACATTTCAGATCAGACGAGGTTTTGATGCCTTAAGCTGAGTATCCGTCTATTAGGGCCGGGTTGGAGTTCAAAGATTTTGAATTTTTCGCTATTAAATAAATATTATCACCACGTCTTACTACCCGTTCGGGTTATACGCTTAAAGTACTAATTACGCTAATGGATTAGGAATTGGGAAGGTAAAATTAGAGTAGGTGAACCCGCATTTGCGTGAAGGGAGAGTGGAAGACCATTTAGGAAAAACCACCCCCAGTTCACCCGACCGAGATTCGAACCTCGATCTCCCCGTCCTCAGCAGTCGAGCTCAACACAACTAGCGCGTTAGCCAACTACGCCACCGAGGCGCGTAATTTTTCGCTATTATTTGTTTACTTAATTTTAACACGACCTCTTACTACTCGTTCAGGTTTTACGCCTATGTATTAATTACTATAATGTACTAGGGACGGCGAAGGTTGACTTTAGAGGAAATGTACCCGTGTTTGTGGAGAGAGAGAGAGAGGAAAACCAATTAGGGAAAACCCTCAGTGCACTCCCACCAGTTTTTGAACCACGATCTTCGCGTAGTCGGCAGTCTAATCTATTGCGAGAATTACATCTTAAACCTTGCAGCCACAGAAGCGAGTTTTTTTTTGTTATTTTCTTCACGTTATCGAATATAGTCACATTGACAATAACTGAGTATGTGTGCAGGTAAAACAGACATATTTATATCTAGACTGTGAAATACCTCCATGCTTGGTTTAAAGCCTTGTTATTGGTTAAAGAAAGATGACCTTCACAGGTTCAGAAATCTAACGTTAGTGGCGTAGTTACGAGAAGTTTCTTTTTTCTTTTGAAGTGTTCCCTCCAACCCCGCAGTCTCCCTTCCAAAACAATATAATGCTTTAGTGAGTTTTTCCATGTCAAACTAATTTGGTTTTCTGTATATATTTGATATATTTTTTCTTTAAATGTCCACGAACATAAACTTTTGTTTTATAAACCCGTGTTAGTTGTGTTTATACTCAATACAATATGGGCTGCTAATTCCTCTAACAGTTTTATATTTCACCACGATAAGCGCTCTTTGTAACAGTGAGACTTACACTGATATGAATAGATAAAAAGAGCAGCGCATGACGTGGTGAAAAATAGAACTACTATCGGCTAGTGTGACATTCACAGAATTCTCTGGCGTCCATGCTAGATTTTACAGGATCATCCCACGTGGCTAATATGGGAATTTATGGGACGAGAGAAAAGTTAAACGTATTTTAATTTTTTTTGGGGTCCAAATAAATAAAATGTTGCTTTATTATAAATACATAGTTTAATTTTCTTCACATGGTGATATCAACAGTTTTTGAATACCTGTCATGAGCATAGCAACATTAGATGAGAAACTTTTAAAATTGAGAAAAAACGTTATTATTTAAATTCCATGACACCCTTGACAGATATTCATCAACAATTGTTGATATCACCTGGTGAAGAAAATTAAACAATATGTTTCTATTCGAGAAATATTTTATTTATGTTGGCCAAAAAATGTTTTGCTGTAAAACTAAACAAACGTTTAACTTTTCTCGTGTCCCCTACAGCCCCACCTTAACTCACTTAATAATAATAATAATAATTCATATTCTGTCAAAATTTCCACTAGGAAATAAACATATTCCCTTAAATGACCCCTCACCCGCTTCCACCCCCTTAGATTATCCCCTGTCTACGCCACTGCCTGATCCAATCTGAGGCTCCCCAATTTGAGCCTGTCCTGGGTCTGACAACTTGTTGATAAATAATATGGGACAACAAGCTTGTGACGACACACGAAGGCTCGATAGCTAAGTTCCATTGCTATATTATTATATCTTGTAATATGGGACAACAAGCTTGTGACGACACACGAAGGCTCGATAGCTAAGTTCCATTGCTATATTATTATATCTTGTAATATAAAAAATGAAGACTTTCTCGTTTACTATGTTCTTTATGGTGTAATGGAAGTGAGTTTTTTTTAGAGGTAAGGTCAATTTAAAATAAACTTTATGAACCAACTAATTGGAGTGTCTACCATCCGGGAAAATTGGGGAAAACTCGAATTAGTTGGGTATTTGAAGTGGTCGGGGAAAAACGGGAATAAGTCGGGAATTTGATAACTTACAAAAAAATCCTGGAAAATTGGGGAAAACTGAAATTAATCGGGGAAAAAACGGGAATAAGTCGGGAATTTGATAACTTACAAAAAAATCCTGGAAAATTGGGGAAAACTGAAATTAGTCGTGGAAAAAACGGGAATAAGTCGGGAATTTGATAACTTACAAAAAAATCCTGGAAAATTGGGGAAAACTGAAATTAGTCGTGGAAAAAACGGGAATAAGTCGGGAATTTGGTATCTTACAAAAAATATCCGGGAGAATTGGGGAAAACTGGAATTTGTCGGGAATTTGAAGTGGTTGGGAATAAACGGGAAAAAGTCGGGAATAAGTCAGGAATTTGGTATCATACAAAAAATATCCGGGATAATGTTATTTTACTCAAAATATGAAATATAATGATTATTAAACCAGTAAATTACAATGTGATCATCTAACTGTCTTATGTTTGTAGCTGTGTGATATATTTTCTAATTTTTCTAAATTCTAGTAGACTATGTTAATTCAAATAAACTGTTAATTTAAATTTTAAAACTTATTATGATTCATATAAAAGACTAACACAAACCGCGGGGGAGGGGGATAGAAGGGTGTGACATATTTTTGAGTCAGGAATTTTAGTAAATGATCAGGGGAAATTAGGGAAAAAGTCGGGAATTTCATTGGTCAAGTTTAGTAGTCACCATAAGCACACGAATTTATAAACTAACCTAAATATCTAGAACCGACACAACACCCAGACCCACGCTTACAGAAACCACAATTTCACGGATGATAACTTTTTTTCGGCCATAACGAGACCCTTAGCTTGAGCGCAAATTAAATATCTTAACAATTTTTATGACAAAAAACCTTTTCAACCAAATAGGATAAAATACTGCTCTAGTAGATATATTTAGTTTAATTTTCTACATGGAAAATATTATTATTATTTGAGGTATTTAACGTGCACTTTCTAAACCGACTGCTTATATCAACACATGAGGATTTCTATGAGCGTGGTCTAACGCGTACTCTCGCAGTAGATTAGACTGCCGATGACGATAAGATCAAGGTTCGAATCTCATTCCGGTGTACTGCTCGGGTGATTTTTCCAGAATAGTTCCCCACTCTTCCTCCACGCAAATGCTGGTACATATCCTCTAAATATAACCTTCTAAACACCTAAAACCTAAGCGTATAGCCCGAACGAGTAGTAGGATGCGGTGCAAAATAATATATACTGTACAGTATATTATTTTAATACAGCCTCTGATACTGGTAAACCCTGATTTATTTACAAATAGCCTTATCTTACACATATGAAAAGCTATCGGATACTTTCATGTATCCATACATCAAACCATATAAATTCTGTTCAGCGTGGGAATGGTTTTCTGAAAGGCCTTTTCCTCCTACCAGAAATCTAATATATAGTAGGATATTGGTAGGAAAAAGACCTTTCAGAGAGTAATTCCTACTGCGAATGGATTATATTCAGCAAGCCCTATGTTGAACAGCTGTCATTTTAGGCGGTCACAACGTTCACAGCAAACAATTTATTATTATTATTATTATTATTATCATCATCACTATTACAATTAATATTATTATTATCACCCGCCTCGGTGGCGTAGTTGGCTAACGCTCTTGTCGTGTTGAGCTCGACTGATGAGGACGGGGAGATCAAGGTTCGAATCTTGGTCGGGTGAATTAGGGCGGTTTTTCTTAAATGGTTTTCCACTCTCCCTCCACGCAAATGCGGGTTCATTTCCTCTAATTCAACCTTCTCAATTCCTAAATCCATTAAAGTAATTAGCACTTAAATCGTATAACTCGAACGGGTAGTAAGACGCGGTCTAAATATTATTATTACTATCATCACTATTATTATTATTATTATTACAATTATTACTATTATTATTAGCACCGCGACTTACTACCCGTTCGGGTTTTACGCACTTACGCTAATGTGTAAGGGTAGGGTAATTGTGAGTTGAAATGGAGGACCTACAGTTTAACGTGGAATCCGAACCACGGTGGAGGCCTGGCATTTCCACACATTCACAAGTTGTGATTAATACACGTCTTGTCAGAGGTGAAAGAAGGGTTTGGTAATCAGATAAATCTGTGCCGGGACCGAAGATTGAACCCCGGACCCCAGTACAGAAGTCTGACACCTTACCCCTAGACCACCAGGTCACTTTTATTATTATTATTATTATTATTAATACTAATATTAAAATAACCGTTTGGATGCTCTTTTTTCATGATGGTCATGTCCTTAGCCCACTTAAAATGATTAACAAATGAGAGCTTCTTGAATGTTACCTTTGCTTCATAAATAAAGATGAACCGGACGAAATGAAGGCGGTTGATGACGTCATACGACCCATATTTGTCCGCATGTGTTTACAAAATAATTTGAAACACAAGTATATTTAATTTATAATGTATGATGGCTGTGTTATGACTATTGGCCGCATATAGCCTCAACTGGCTGTGTTATCAATAATGAGTCTTATTATTATTATGGAATCCGAACCACGGTGGAGGCCTGGCATTCCCCACATTCACAAGATGTCTTGTCAGAGGTGACAATCAGATAAATCAGTGCCGGGACCGAGGATTGAAACCCGAACCCCAGTACAGAAGTCCGACACCTTACCCCTAGACAACCAGGTAACCCAAGATATATAATAGTTGTATGCATATTAGTTGCTAAAGGAGGTAGTATTATAATCTTTGATTAATAGTTTTACGAAGCAATTATTGACACATTTTTTTTTACAAGCGTTGACATTAGTAACTTTCAATCAATGTTTGCAATGAAAAATATTACTATAGGAACTCTAAAAGGCTATTCATAAGGAAACTGAATGAAATGGCTAGAATTTACGGAACATTTATATTTTATTCTTTGTTGTGTTGAGATGACTAACGCTGTTGGTAAAAAGAAGAAACTAACTTTTCTTCGGTATTGTTCAAAGAACAAGTTGAAAGTCATAACACAGCACCAAAAACAGTGTTTATTTTACGTGTCACGTTGGAGAGCCTGCTTGAATAACTGAACGAAGCCATGAATATTGATGCTTTTCCTTGAAGTCGTTAGTTCTTAAGAGAAACTCATGCCTAAATGTGTTTTTTTTTATGAAAATGATACATATTTGAACAATGAACTAATTGTTGAAAGTAAAATGCTTGACAAAGACGTGTAATATAAATATTCTTTCTCAGCACTATGCTCAAGAGACCAGAGGAATTTGTGAAAAGATGCCTTGGACTAGATATTTAATAATTATTTACCACTCTTTCAATGGCTGACCCTCCAGTTTGGAGCAATCTTGCGTGGTTTGGTGTTCAATCGCAGCATTGCCCCTCTATATGCCTTTGATAGATTATTTCAGCAGTGGCCATAAATAGTTATTAGGGCAGATATCACCAAAATATAAATGTAGCTACGGAAAAATATACGTAGTTGGTTGAAAACAATACGACTAAAGCAGAAGTTTTATTTATATGATGTAATTAACGAATACTTTCTAAACTAACTGATTATAATATAGGCTTACGATAATTTATATGAATGAGAGCGAAAGGGTTTATAAATTTTGGCATAAAAGGTATTTTTTTATGCCTTCCAGAGTTATATCACATGCCACAATCGTAATGGGTCCCACGGCTTTACTTCCTTTCTGAAGGAAGTTGAGTTACGGATTTTTATAGGTCAGGAAAAATCTGTCAACCTTTGCTGGGTTTGTACCCACGAACGTTGGGACCTGAAGCGATCACTTTACCCCAAGAACACCGAGGTCTTCGAAAGAAAGCAGAGTTTTGTTTGTTTTGTTGTGTGTGCTTATATTTACATCATGTACTACTGAGCCTTTGTTTTATCAACTAATAGGTCCGAAACGTGGATTTGTTAAGAATTTGGTCATTTTAACTCTTCGCTAGTAAGTTTGAGGGATAAAGAGAGATATATTATACTTTTGAATCACGCTGATAATGTTAAATAGAAACCCTTTTTGATTTTTCTAACATAAAATATAGACTAAAATTGATCAATAGTACTTTTGAATCAAGCTGATAATATGAAATGGAAGCCATCTTGAATTTTGTCACATAAAAAGTAAATTAAAATATATAAATAATACTTTTGATTCAAGCTGACAATGTGAAGTGGAAGCCATCTTGATTTTTGTCACATAAAAAATAAGTTAAATTTGGTATATAGTACTTTTGAATCACGCTGATAATATTAAGTGAAATCCATTTTGATTTTTGTCACATAAAAGATCGGTCGACTCGTCTAAATTAATAATGGTTTATTTGCTTTTCCTGGTCTAATTGAGCCTAGGGCAGCTACAGATACCTTTTTAACCCCCCCACCCCCACCCCCGTTCCTATCACCCTCTTATTTCCCCTCCATTGCCATCTCTACCCTGTCATAATAAACAAACAACTTTTTTTTTTTAAAGTGTTGATATCTTTGGTCTTGTTAATCTGGCATGGAGAAATTGTAGGCCTATAAATGATGTAAAGTAACAGTAAAGTGATTTTTTTTAAAGGAAGAACCATATCTGACAGAAACGTTGCTAGATATATATTTACATATTCATACGTCATGTAATGTGGTGCAGTGTGTACCAGTGTGTGTACCAGACCCTTCACACGTGTTTCTGACATAACGCTGAAACTACGCACTTTCCTAACTTTATACAAGACTACTAGCTACTATTTACGAACTAAACACTTTCCGGAGAGGTTATTCAACTACTGAATAACCTACCAAAGAAAATATTTCAAACCTTTGTAGCAGGTAGAAATAGGTCCTTGTAACCAAGAGTTCATTAGAAACTTTAGGGAGGATATATCATTTTTACTTGTCTACTAATCAGACTCGGGCTGATCTATCTGCCCTTGAGTTTCTTGATTTTTTGTGTGCCTTCAGCCTAGGCTCCATCTCGCTCTTGGCGGATAAAATTTACAATGCTGAAACTTAAAAATTTAAATTCAAAATAATATTCGATTGATCAAACTTAGGCTGGGCAGTGGAGGTGAAATCAAATTTAGAGTGCGTACAAATTTAGGGGTTGGAGGATGTTCGGCAACAAAGGGCTATCGGCGTCGGCCACAGTCATCGAGAAGGGACACCTCTTCCATGATCCGTGGGGCTGTTGTCATGTGGTTGCCCTTCTAACAGTGGAAATCAGCTGTTTAGTTGTTGTGATAGCGTTTGGTGATGATATTATACGTGTTTAATTTTTTGGTCGTTGCTGAAGTAAGAATTAAGAAAATTTAAGTTATTAAACAAGATTTATTGTTTAATTACAAGTTTGGCTGGAATGGAAAACATTTTGTAAGCCTTCAAGTTAGTTCCTACATAACCTTACGGAGACCACAACCAAACTTTATCTCTGGAATAAGCTTTGATCACCCGTTTCAATTCTTAATTTCTCTAATGAATTTACTTAAACTAGTAATATTAGATGTAAATTACACGTATTATTATGTTATAAATGGGATTTATAGCAGTGCCTTTCCCTTATAATTTGGATATGTAAAGTTGAATAATTAATTCAATAATTTCGAAATTTAACATTTTTGGGATCTTGGCGTAAGGTTGAAAATTTATTTTGGAATGTGTTGGTGTGTGTCTTTGGAGGGACTTGTATTCAGCGTTGATATAAGTCTGGTTTAGTTGAGGTGATTGGGGGTGTGATGTAGTACCCACCCTTTTTTCCGAGACAAACCCAGTTTGCTCAGGATGGATGTTGTTGAGACAGACAGACAGACAGACAAATAGTCCGAGGATCCTTGCCAAGGATTTAATATCTTGTACAATTTGTTCCTTAAATGCTAAATGTTTTTCCAATTTTGTGAAATAAAATTCACTTATCCCATGAATTTTTCTTTATACTATTTTATTAAAAATAACCTATGAAAGTCACATTATTCAATAATGCTTTGAACCACACAGGGAAAACAAAATAATGTTATTTTCGAAGGCTTTGCAGTATCCACTAATATTTATTATTAGAGAATATTATTTAATCCTACCAAAATTCGTATAGTAGTTATTTTACAATAAATAGGTAAACTTTTTTGAAATTGTCAACATATTTTATGGAAAGCCAAATATGTCTGGAAACCCAAGGTTTGCGCCCTTTTGGAGGGCCCAGTCTAGCTCTGGTCTTTTTGGCGGATAGCATATAGTTTCCAAACAATTCGAAATGCTACGCTGACCTCAAAAAGTTAATTCCTATTTTAGAAGCATACAAATAATTGCATGCTTTAAAAAAGTGTTCACTCTTTAATACAAAATGAATATAAATAATTTAATACTGTGTGTGTTAAGTGTCATCATAAGTTGCGGCAACTTGCAAAACATTCCAATTGACTCTAATTTTGATATTGAATATTATTTTACCACAGCTATGCTTTGATCACTTTTTTTTTTAAACATTTACTTAAAGTGGCTTATCATATTTTACGTAGTACGCTTCTAATTATATTTTAACTGACACTTTCGCTAGGTCAATAGCGCGTGTGCTTACTATGCTAAGGGTCCCGGTCTCGATTCCAGGTAAAGTCGCTAATTTAACTTTAGTAAACTGTTATGTAAAGTCTGTTCACGGTAGGAATTGTTTTCTGAAAGGCCTTTTTCCCTACCAGAAATCTATTATATAGTAGGATATTGGTAGGAAAAAAGACCTTTCGGAGAGAAATTCCTACCGTGAATGGAGTATATGTCATAGTTAAAAGCTAATTTCTAAGTCGTGTACTGCTATCATCCTTGATTTCATAAATAATTACATGTTAAAATCCCCATTAAAAAAAAATATTTTATGCAATAATGTTGATGTAGGTTCACCGTTGAATGTATAGGGTTCACCTTCTAGCTTGAAAAGATTTTTTTTAAGACCCAGAAAAAAAATACAACTGAAATAATTATATTCTTACTGATCCTCTGGAAAGGTTTCAAAACTATTAGTGTTGTCCTGTCAAGCGAACAATAGGATTACTGCCCGCTGAATCTCGGGTTCTTCCAGACACTACCTCTCTCTCTCTCTCTCTCCATTTTCAAAAATGTTTATTTTGAGTTAATTTTAATAATATATGCATAAAAATTATTTATAAAACTCAATATCAATTTAGAAAAGTGTCCACACAGTAATAATAATAATGAAAATATATCATAATTGGTTCATCTAGGATTTCGGTCGCAAATCAGTCATTTTTACTGTGTATTAGTAGCTATGCGACCGCACCTTAATCTCAGTTTTTTATACCGGAGCCACTCTTTTTTTTTATTCAAGTATTTACTCATTTGTCCTTACGAGGCCGAGTTAGACCCATTTCCAGACACACTGCTTCACAGATAAATCTAGAAGCATCTGGGATCGAAGTCGCAACCTCCGGATCTTTAGTCAGGAACTCTAACCACTGTACCACAGAAGTGGTCTATAGATAAATATTAAATAAGGAAAAGACACTAATTATTGAAATTATTCCATCAGTAAATAAACAACTATTGTTTTAAGACAAAGCTTGTTTGGGCTCCAAGGACAGGTTAACATAAGCCGGTAAGATAAGAAAGGAAGTAATCTTTTACTAACAGAAGTTCTTTATCGCGAAAAAAAATTGCTGACATTTTATCTTTGTTTGCAGTGATGCCAACTTCACTATCTGGATACCATTTTTGTAGTATATCTGGGGTAGGCAGCCCTTTCACCATTGTGGCGAGTTGGCTCTAAAAGTGTGGTCAATTGGAGTTTTCCAGCTCACACAGTAAAATAAACTTTCTCCTGATGGCGTATATTTGTTGTAACTTGGTGACCTGGCGGTCTAGGGGTAAGGTGTCAGACTTCTGTGCTGGCGGCCGGGGTTCAATCCTCGGTCCCGGCACAGATTTATCTGATTACCAAACCCTTCCTTCACCTCTGGCAAGACATCTTGTGAATGTGGGGAATGCCAGGCCTCCACCGTGGTTCGGATTCCACGTTAAACTGTAGGTCCTTCATTTCATCTCACAATCACCCTACCATTACACATTAGCGTAAGTGCGTATAACCCGAACGGGTAGTAAGACGCGGTGCTAATAATAATAATAATAATAATAATAATAATAATAATGTTGTAACTTGATATTTCCAGCATATCATTGGAAGCATTCTATATGTTCAGTACTGTACATTGAGTTCAGATATTCAGCCAAGGTTTCTGCAACTTTTCAGACAAATGGATTGTCAAATTTTGGCATCAAATTGTCCTTCATTTTCAATCTGAAAATTCTTTATCATTTACGTCTGAGACAGCTCTGATGCAATTTTCGCTTAATATATCATCTCATGTGATTTAAATATATAATTCTAATTTACTGATCGAGTACCTGAGCCAAATATTTTTAAATTCTTAAGATACATTGTGGGAATAAAGTCTTAAAACACGTGAACGGCGGCTTTTTTAAAAGATTAAATTGAACTTTTTGAATATAGGCTTTTGATTTCTGTTTAATTTGATCCACATGGAAAATATAAACTTTAAATCCAACGGAAAAATCACAATAGATATTTCAACTTGAAACACAAATATAAATGTTAGTTCTAAGTGTCTCGAATGTTCCAAATGCTAAGCATGTTTTGCACCATTCACTTCTTCCACACTTGTTCACTTCCAAAGAAGACTTCATGTCTGGGCAACAGAGCGATGGAAGAGTGATGGATGGCATCACTTGAAATCCTACAGCCAAGAGAATGTTAAAATATTATTACATTTAGAATATAATAGTGTATTACACTTATTATATAATATAAGTCTAAAGGCTTGATGAAATAATTTCGTTATAGCATGTATGTAAAAAAACATGAGCTTATTACAGAAATAGCGATTTTAGCGCTTAGGTCCAGAGTTAAATAATATCAGTGGCGCAGGAACAAGGGGGTACGGGGGTAAATTTTACCCCCCCAAGAAATTAAGGGGGGTAAAAAGTATAATTTTTACCCCTCCGCTCTCAAACAAATATAATAAAACTTTTAGATACTAGAAAGATCTTGTTGAGGCAAGATACACAGTTCACTCTAAGGTAACATAATAAAATTAAAACATAATCCTGTTTCGAGTGGTTTTATTGGCGAGTCCTGACCTATCCTAGGTACTGCTTAGTGCTTGGGACAGCAATCACCAGTCTCCACCACGCCCTTCTGCTAGGCGCGACGGTGCGAATATAGGGCAAAGGTGTTTGGAAACGTACTTTAATTTTGTTGTTTTTAATCATTTTGAGTTGAGCAGCATCAGATATATATTTTCTTAATTAGTTTAGTGTGTATTCATTCTAATGTTTGGCATGCCCATAATTAATGAGAAAAAAACACATTTGGACTGTTAAATATTACATTTTATTAGTTTTTTTTTAAATCTAAAAAATGTTATTCCCTATAAAAGCCCATGATTATATCTACCCCCCAAATAAAAACGTTCCTGCGCCACTGAATAATATTATATTAAAAACTAAACAAACAACATTAAAAGTAATTTACCCACCTCGGTAGCCTAGGTAGCTAACGCGCTAGTTCCTTGTTGAGCTATACTGCCAAGTACAGGGAGATCAAGGTTCGAATCTCACTCGAGTGAACTGGGGGTGGTTTTTCCTGAATGATTATCTACTCACCCTCCACGCATATGCGGGTTCAATTCCTCTAGATTCAACCTTCCAAATTCCTACGCCATTAGAGTAATTAGTACTTAAGCGTATAACCCGAACAGGTAGTAAGACGCGGTGCTAAGTATTATTATTATTATATTTATTATTAAAAAGCAGTTTCGACCTCACAGGGACTAAAAACAGTCTCTTTTGGGGAAAGAGGAAAGTATGGCAAGATTTTGTGACGAATAACCATCTGGAAGGCTTCTTCCTACCAGAATCCTACTATATAATACGATAGTACGATTCTGGTAATACGAAAAAAGCCTTTTAGAAGGTTATTCTTAAGAAAATTGTGTTATATATTTTGTAACCATCATCTAAATACTAAATTTTATAGCACTATGTAACAACATTGATAAATAATTGGTATATTAAAAAAGAAGATTGTATTATATTGTTACTAGGGGTGTGTGTGTGTGTGTATTCAAATATTCGAGTTCGAGTCGGGATTCAGTAGCTGCTCGAACTCATCCCTAAGATATGTATGAAACCCAATATTTGAATACTCAGAAGTTTCAATTTTTTTTCTGAAAATTCCTATTTTAATTAATTTGATTCAATTTTAATATTTTATTTAATAGCAAATAGTTTCCCCCTCAATATTTCCTTTTGTCTAATTTAAAATAAATAATTCATACACTTGGATGAAATTTATTTTAAAATCCGAATTTGTGTGATATTTTTTTTTCGCAAAAATCTTTCATTCTAAAAAATGTGTTTGTACTTATGGTTTGTGCATGGATCTGTTACATAAATACAATTTGAAATAGTTCTAGTAAAAATATTGCTTTGTACCATAAGAGCTCGAAAAATAACTCAATGTTTTCATTCAATTTTGATTCGTACTCGACTCGAAGTGAAATATACCTACTAGCACACCCCTATTTGTTAATTTAATCAGAGCCTAAAGATTTTACTTTTAGTGCGATATCCAGATAAGGGATAGTACGTGTCTGGAGGAGGTGAAACTATCGCGTTTTATATTTTTTTTGTTGTATTTAACGTCCACTTTATGAACCGACTGATTATATAAGCACACGAAAATTTCTATGAGCAAGAGCAAAAGGGCCTAAAAAGTTTGCCGGGAATGGTACGTTTACATACCTTCCGGGGTTCTTTCACACGCCATAATCGACATGAGACCGACGGTTTTATTTCCCCTTTGAAGTAAGCTTTGGTTCAGATTTTTATCGCTCAAGAATAACCCATCGACCCTGGCCGGGGTTGAATTCTCGAACCTCGGTTTCTGAAGCGAGAATTGTATCCCAAGACCACCGAGGTCGACAATTTCAAGTAAAAGTAGTTTTCATATCGTACATTTGGCAACACTGTTTCCGTTAGGTCTGGTTCATATGTCACGTTCTGTCTGTATCAACTGTTAGAGACTGGTTTGTTGGTTGGCTGTTTGCTGTACGGAGGATTAGCACATTCACGGCCCGCAGGCTGCCTCCGGCCCGCGAGACATATCATACTTTTATACTACTCTCCAGCCTGCAGTCTTGTATACACACACAGAAAATAATTATAGTTTAATTTTGGTGTATACATAGCTTTTAATTAATAATAATAATACTAATAATAATAAAAAACACACGTTGAACGATCACTTTAAATACTTTATTGTGGGAAATTTTGTTTACATAATTTAATAAATACTACTTCGAGAATTTCCATAGCTCACATAAACATCTGGGAGAATATAATTTTTTAATAATTTAAAAACATACATTAATGATCTTAAATAGGCTTACATAGGATCTTATAGCTTGTAAAGACCTGTATAGGTGGAGACGCTGTTTGTAAGTCAGGCTCTTTGAGTCTAGTTTTCTTGTTTCGGTTGAGGTTAGGGTTCAAATTTAAGCCACATGTACAAAGTTTTTTTTTCTTAGTTGGTTTACCACATTCCCTTCACTCAAATACGGTTACATTTGTCTAAATTATGTCTCACTCATTCCTTACCCAAAAAATAAAATAGATTGATTAAAATGTTCATATACAGACATGCTGAAAAAAAAAGATAAAATCGTAGAATTTGTTTAAACAAACACGTTTCTATCTACGCTGTGGCCTTTAATACACCCCGAGCTAATGACTCTGGCTGGCTCTGCTTAATTTGAGTTTGAAACTAATGATAGGCACTATCAAATTAAAACTATCGAATAATTCGTTAATATTATTAATTATTATTATTATCATTAGCACCCGTTCGGTTTATACGCACTTACGCTAAGGTGTAATGGTAGGGTGATTGTGAGATGAAATGGAGGACCTACAGTTTAACGTGGGATCCGTACCACGGTGGAGGCCTGGCATTCCACACATTCACAAGTTGTGATTAATACATGTCTTGTCAGAGGTGAAGGAAGGCTTTGGTAATCAGATAAATCTGTGCCGGGATCTAGGATTGAACCCTGGACCTCCAGCATAGAAATCCGACATCTTACCCCTAAACCGCCAGGTCACCAATCGTTAGTATTAGACTATAGAACTATCCGACAGTTTAAAAATCATTCGAATGAAAAGTAGTCAAATTCTTTGCATTGGTGTTAGTAGATAGTCAACTTTACTGTTTTTAATGTTTGACTTGTGATATTTACACGTAGTATTCGTTTCTTTAAGGTGGGAATGTAGTGAACGTGAGAAAATGCCAGTAGGACTATTTTTGCAGTTTATTGTCAAAACATTTTGTTTGCCAAGATAATAAAATATTGCTTCTATACATACATTAGTTTAATTGTCTTAACCAATGATATCAACAGTTGTTGAATATCTTACATGAACCTAGCGGCATTAGATGATAAACTTTTTAAATGAAGATAAATTTGTCATTAAATTCCAGGACACCCTTGACAGATATTCAACAACTGTTGATATCACCATGTGAAGAAAATTAAACTCTATGTTTTTACTGGAGAAATATTTGATTTATTTTGACAAAAAAAGTTTTAACAAAAACTGCCAAAACACTGGCCTTGTCTCGCGTCCCCTACGTCCCAACCATAAAGTCCACTTTTGGGAAGTAGTACTGTGACGTTTCTTGGTGATTGATAATCTTCCTTACGAATTAGAATGTATTCCTTGATATCCCTATGGAAAATATTAGTTGCTCTTAAGTTTATTATTAGAAATCAGGCCTAAACTAAACAAAATGATTAAAATATTCTACTTTTATTCTATGCAAAATTATGTATGTTTTTCCAAATTGAATGACTAAAAACCCACTTCGATGGCCGTATGGTCTAACATGCTTTTCTCGCAGTAGATTAGACTGCCGTTGATGGTGATATCAAGGTTCGAATCTCGGTCGGGTGTACTGAGGGTGGTTTTCCACTTTATCTACACGAACATTTGGGTGCACTTCTTATAAATATAACCTTCCTAATCCTTAAAACCATTAGCGTAATTAGTACATAAGCGTATAACTTGAACAGGTAATAAGACGCGATGATAAAAAAAAACACCGTAACTAGAAATATTTGCTGACTGCTGGTCGAGATCATTGGATAGACTAGAGAGACCACTGGTGTAATGAGATAGCTGTCGACTTGTTGGCAGAACTGTTACTGTGCATGGGAAGTGAGCAAGGTCAGCTAGGAAGGGAAGTGGTTTGCGCCTTACATTCCTTCCGTGATACTATACGCAATACACTCAACTCTAGCACGTCCGTATCAACACAGCATAGATAACACTTCACTTATGGTTGCCAGATTTTCGCTAGGGCAAGCATGAGCAAAAAACAAATATATTGAAGTATCACAATTTTATTTTCATTTTTACGACACCTTAAATAAATACCTTTTACATATTACTAAAAGGAAAACAGCAGCATTAATAATTTATTAAAAAAAAA
>CABFVZ010000709.1:68951-100116 GCA_902151445.1 Timema monikensis | reverse complement strand
GTAAAAGTTAAAAGTTTACTTATATTTCTGATAAGATTTTGCCTCCATCATTTGCACTGTATTTTCGGCATGTTTAATTTTTTTTTAACATTGTAAATTAAATTTAATATATAAATACATTTGAGAACCACGAAACAAACATATTCCGCATTTACACTAACACTCTCACAATGACGCAATGCCATACAGATTCAAAGATAATGTAATCACAAAGCTTTTAGTGGGACTTACCCGAATTGTGTTATACTTATGCATACCAACCTGAGAAAAATAATGTTTATAGGCTTCCTACATCATCAATTGCGGGGTGAAAGAGAGAGAAAAAAAGTTAAAAACTGGGACAATCGTGTGTCCCGATGTGGTTTTTCGGAAGACTGGGACCATCATCTTAAAAACGGGTCAATCCCGGAAAACCAGGATTTCTGGACACCTTACTTTACTGTATAAATAGTGTTAATTTACATTTCTCGATAAAAATAATCAAAAGTCGCTGCTGCATATCAAATTAATTGACGTATGACTGGCGTGAATGTAAATCTAGTAACCTCTTTATCAATTATAGTGGATGATTGGTCATAGGCACCAATCTCGTGTTTGACTGGTCTGCTGATGACAGAGAGATCAAGGTTCAAATCCCGTCAAGGTTCACTGAGGGTGTTATTTTTTTTAAAAATAATTTCCCACTCTCCTTTCACGTTAATGCGGGTAGATTACCTCTACTGACTAAGTAATAGCATGCATTTCCCAACTGCATTATTTCCTGATCTTTCCACTACTGTGCTACGAATGATGCAACCTGAACGAGCATTATTATTATTATTATTATTATTATTATTATTATTATTAGACAGTCATACTTACCGTGGACTTATGATTGACAAACATCATAAATGGGACAGGCACATACAAAAACTTGAGAACAAACTAAAAGGATTAACATGTTTTTTAACATCTTAGAATGTACTTGGATATCAAAACTTTAGTAATAATATATAAATCATTGGTTCAATCAATAATATCTTATGGCATATCCATCTGGGGAGGAACGACAGAATGTTACACAGTCAAAATTTCGCGTTTACAAGAAAAGATCTTGAAAATTATATTTGGTACCAAAAATGCTAACAATAATACATACATTCAACATAAAATTCTACTTCTTAACCAACTATATGAGTACAGCCTCTCTATAGGATATTACCATTCCGATAAATACAAGCAAATAAAAACCCATTCTATTAACACCCGCTCAATTTCTAACAAAGAAGTGTATACAATCGGCAAATACTCTAAATATTATGGTAAGCAGGAACTGAGATGTACCATCCCCAAATTGTTTAATTTGCTACGACCAACACTCTGAGAAATCCCTAAAATAAATATAGCGAAAAATAAAATTAAAGACTGGATACTTCAAGGCATGCTTCAAACAACCATGTAAATATTTTGGAGTGGAAATGTTATGATATGTGTAAATCTTTTTCTTTTTTAATTATTTTATTATTATAATTTTTACTATTTTTTAAATATTTATTTAATTACAAGACCTGAAGTATGTACCTTTAGGTACTTCGGGATTGTATCAAAAACTAATCTATGTAATTTTTCTTTTAAATCCTAAATAAACAATGATTGATTGATTATTATTATTATTATTATTATTACATTTTATGTTATTACAAACTCTCATAAGTCCTTTGTTCGTTTGGCACCGTTGCTTTACCAACAATTATCATTCAAATAAAATTATAAAAATAATAACAATACCAATGTTGTATTGGTTAAACATTAGCCTATATTGTAGTCTTTTTTTTCCTCCATGTTGTGGCAGTACACTTATGGCTGGCTCGAGGCTAACGGGCTAGAAAAAAAAAAAGTCCATCATTTGAAGTCAACAAGGTCATAGCAATCCATGCCCCCCTCGCCCTTCCTCAGTATCCATCGAATACTTCCATGCCACCGGTAGGTATCTGGTTACATTCATGAGTCAATTAAACGTTAAACCTAGCGGTGCGGTGAAATATATCTACGCTGAAGCCTAGTCTACATACTCTGTATCAATCCGTCCGTACTCCATAAGATAAATGGGCAATAAAGGGGGACTCCAGCCCCCCTTATCTCACTGCGATATTCATTCTTTTTTTTGTTGTTAATTTTTATGCAAAAATAAAATTGTGTATTCGAGATTTGGATGCAATTTGATTCTAAACAATATCATCAATATTCGAGTTAACAGATACAAAAATTAATGTTAAGATGTTTCTTCCCATTCCCTCTTCACCAGCTTTATTTTCATTTTGTTCTGTTGGGTGACCTGCTGGTCTAGGGGTAAGGTGTCGGACTTCTGTGTTGGGGGTATCCGGGGCTCAATCCTCGGTCCCGACACAGATTTATCTGATTGCCAAACCCTTCCTCCACCTCTGGAAAGACGTGTATTAATCACAACTTGTGAACGTGGGGAATGCCAGGCCTCCACCGTGGTTCGGATTCCACGTTAAACTGTAGGTCCTCCATTTCATCTCGCAATCACCCTACAGTTACAAATGATTGTAAGTGCGTATAAGCCGAACGGGTAGTAAGACATGGTTCTATTATTAATAATAACAATAATAATTTTTTTCTGTTCAATAAACTTGTGAAAAAATATAACGTTTCTTTTCAATATGTTCAGCTACAACTACATTTGATTTTTTGTTAATTTTTCAGAAACTTTACTGTCGTTGCGATAATTGGTTCTTGAAACTCATATAATTAGCTCAAAACTATGTTCAGATGCTCTAAAATTCCTTCCCACAAGGTTAAATTAGTGAAATTTTCTCGTAGAAGAAGGGTTGGTGTCACACCCCCTGCAGATGGGACGCAAAACTACCCCCCATTTGTAAAACCTACATGGGCACTCTTGATAAGAGAACCTCCTGCACCCTAAGTGTGTGTGTGTGTGGGGTGGACCAATGCCGGGATAACGATCTATTTAACGTTCATTTATGTTCACTTAACGTAAAGAAACACAGTGTTATGTTTAGGATTCACGAAACTAAACGTAACAACTCGAACAAAAACATAGAAAATGAGTTTGAACCCTTTAAAAACCAATTATTCACTAGAATAAAACCTAAATATTTAGGAAAAATTATGTTAAACTCTGATTTTTATATAGGAAGCTCACGTTCTATCACCAATATCAATTGAAAGTCACTAGAATTTGTTATTTTATAGTTCTGTTTATTTGATTGATTAGTAACAAAGTTCATCTAAAAAATGGTCAAAAGCTTCCAATAATACTTCCTTATTTATTACTGTACATACATATATATAATATTATTGATTAAACAGTATCCTCTTCGGTGGCCGCGTGGTCTAAGGCGCTACCATCTCAGTAGACTAGACTGCTGCTGATGGGGAGATTGAGCTTTGAATCCTGGTGGGGTGCACTGAGGGTGGTTTTTCCAAAATGTATTTCCACCCACCCCCCCTCGACGCAATTGTGGTTACACTTCCTATGAATATAACCTCACCTAATCCCTAAAACCACTAGTGTAATTATTACATAGACATATAACTCGAACGGGTAGTAAGACGTGTTGCTGAAAACAATCGACTAAGAATGTAAATATAATCAAATTGTATTATTTTTATTTCCACCATTGTGGCAACATGAGCTTACAGTTTTCAAATAACTGTCTTTCTATGATAATCAGACAGTAAAAGTACTTACAATAGAAGCTTACTGGAGCTACAAAGTACACCGTGAGAAGAGCCTACACTGTTTTAATGTTCACGAGATGGAAGCTAAATGTTCTTTTTTTGAAATGAGAGAAACAAAAATGCTTACCTAACTTTTGACCAGTAGGTCCTGGTTACACACGACTGCAGATTATGAAACAGTTATATGAGTAAGGACGGGTAAAGGGAGGAGCAGGGGGCGGGGACCCCCTGGAGTTAGATTGCCCCCTCCCCTTCCACGTACATTTTTTTGGTGAGCTTCCAATAGATAAATTTTCTTTCTACTCTCTTGACCATCATTGGTTTATGGGTGATATTGGAACCTGTAGTCAGATAAATGTAATGTCATAAAGAGAAACCGCCTACCTATCTGTGGTTTGAAGACTAAACAAGAAGAAAAAGTGGTATTTGCACTTACATAAAAAAATTAATAAATGCAAATAGGTAAAAATGTATTTTCCCTTCCAGGCCCCCTTACCCCCGATGTCATTTTTAGAACTGTACCTACTATTTTACCAGGATACTGATATTTTAACCTTTGCCCTGGACCAATCTTACATTGGTATTAGGGCCTAGTAGTAGTTATAGTTATAATAATAATAATAATAATAATAATAAGACGCGTCTGGAATATATTATTTGTTTCCCAATAGTGGAAAGATTATCCAGTACTAATGTACTGTTGTCCAGGGGACGCCCGAATGTACTAATCGTACATCCTTTCCGTGGAGGCTCTTTCCATGTCCCAATGGTGATGGTGATAGTGATAGTGAGGGTGTTGAGCCAGTAGATACACTTAAACTTAACTTAAGGCTAATCAACCAAACCCTGGTGACCGTTGGGGTGACTCCTTTTTCGGTAAAAAATACCCAAGGTATTTACTGGGAATCGAACCCGGGATCTCTAGGCTCGTAGCCAGGTGCATTTGCCACTACACCAAGGGACTGATTAATTCATACATTAATTTAACTGAATCATGATGCTTCCATTTAAAAACATGAGGAGAAACTTTATGCAATGTTAAAGCGAACATTAACTGAAGGCTTCGTCAAGTTGATCATGATCCTAGCATAAGAGGTTAGTCTCCACTGGCATTGTTTGGCAGCAATAAGAAGTTTGGAGCTCATATCTTAGCCAGGTGTTCTTAGATGGATTTTCCTCATTTTGTTTTCTATCATACATCTATGCAGATTTGTCTGCATTTGTTATAAAATTTACCGTCCCCATCCATATCCTATTAGTATAAATTAGTGAATTTTTCTGCCGGGTAGTAAGACGTGGACATGGTGACTACAGACAGGGAAAACAGTGAAAACCTGGACATGTCAAGGAATTTTTGGATGACAGGGAAAACAGGGAAATGTCGGGGAATTTAACTAAAAATAAGGAAAAGTCAGGGAATTAAAAAATTTGTGTAAACTATTCCATTAATTTTGCAACCAAACACTAAAACAAAAGTAATACCTAAATAAAATAACATTTTAATTTTTTAAATAACTGATAAAACTGTTTGTGTTTAGTAGATACTAACTTTTTTAATATGTGATCAATGATAAATAAACAAAATTCATCATCCATCATTTAAATTGGAAAAAAGCGGTCAGGGAAAATTGAAAAATATTGGCTGGAAAACCTGGAAAAGTCAGGGAATCTTGTAAAATATGTTTTGTAGCCACCCTGCGTGGAGCATGCAAGAGTTAACAGTAACAGATTTATTTAGATCAAAGGATAAGACAAATATATAAAACAAAATGCAAGCTTTGAAGCATATCTTACAGAATGTATTTCTTTGATTCTATGACATCGATTTTAAGATGCGCCTTAGTTTTTCATTACAACCAACCGAAAAATAGCCTTGATTCTAAGAAAACAAAATGATAAATACCTTATATTTAAGAAATATTTTTATTACAGAATTCAATTTACTAACAACAACCCTACCCTAGGTATGTTATTCATCTCTTCCTTCTGAATCAATACCAGTCTGATTTTTCTGAGTTGTCAATATATGGATCAAAACAATATCATTATACTTCCCATTCAATCTGATTCCAGCTGTCTTTATCTTCGTTATCCCATAATATATCGTCTTCTGAGCCATCAAGAGCGTTGGTCTAAAAAAAAGAACTGTGATTACAAGATGCCATCGAGTCTAAGATGCACCCCATTTTTATAGACTTTTAAATGAAAAAAAAAAGTGTCTTAGAACCTAAAGCCCACAAACTAAATATCAACTGTGAGCTAAGACCTTAATACTCTCTTTCTTAAGGAACATGGTGAATAAAAGTAAAATGTTCCAAGCCCTTCTTTAAAATATGGTGTTATAACAAAAAACAAGACTTATCTAATCGATGGTCAAAGTCGGGGCCAGAGAAAGAAAGTGGTGTAACCCATAGCTTAGGCTAAGGTGGTCCAACTTTTTGATCCAAATGACCAAATCTGAATATAATTTCATATTGTGGGCCAAAGATATATTTATTGATCCCAAAAACTTAAGATAGGCCTACAAACAACACTTAACAATCACTTTCAATACTTACATATGAATTGTATTTTTGGTTAGTAGAATATTTCAAATATTATTGTTAAACAAAAAGTCAACTAATCTCCCAAAAATGTATTTAGAAATATGCACGCAAACACACTTTCACAAAACTACTTAGCTTTAAAAATATATATTTATACATATTTTCATTAATCAAATAAAATAAAAATAAAATTCAACTCTGATATTTTTGAATATTTTTTTATTTTAATCATTAACTATTTTACATCTGCCACCATGGGTATCCCTTTAATTTTCCTCCAGGATACTGTGAGGACCACATTTTCAGTGAGCGCGGAACACATTTGGTCTAAGGGCCGCTAGCTGGATTGATTAAATGTGTCAATTAAACATTATATTTAGTCCTTAGAATACTTTTACAAATCCCACTATCCATTTTTATGCAAAGTAAGAAATTAGGAGTGGTAATCTAAATCTGTGAAGTGGTATTTTACTTCTAATTATTTAAGTTTATATAGCTAGTGCAGTTATAGGCTACTATGAAAATCTTTAACATTGTATAGTGAACTTTTTGATTTTCTTACAATGGCAACAGTGCCTTCGAGGGTATCATGTATCATATGGTCATGGTAAACACAGCATGACGCCAGACTAAGAGTGTGTATAATGACATGGAGAGACCAGTCTCTTTTTAATGACTACCTTACCTGTAATTTGTTTGTTCTCATGTTTTCCAGCCGACCAAGATATTCCAAGTGTTGTAGCTGAGTCATGCCTGGAGTGAGAGATAACTCACTAGACCATCATTGGGACGACCTTAGTTATAGGTAACATAAAAATACTATTTTCTATGATTATTTTAAATGCCAAAGCCAAGCTTTTTAGCTAGCCTATACACACTTAATATAAAAATTGAAATATTTAACTGAATTATTTATTTGAATACATCAATATTCTAAATGGAAAACATATTTTTATTTAATAGTTTTTATTCTTTATACATATTATATTGGCTTTGGAAAACTGGCCTTAGTCTTTTAATTTAAAAGTCCTAATAAAAGTCTTTAAACTAACCTACATAAAGTTGAATGTGTCATGAAAACAAACACTTAAATGTTTTTTTAAGGGCATTGGTTACATTTGTGATCAAATTATCTTTAAACAGATTTTCTCCATAATAATGTAGAATATAATTTGATAAAAAAGGTTACATATCAGGCAAGTAACTGTCAACATTATTGAGTTTTAAAATATCTGAACATTAGAGTTGCATTTCATAACCAAAAACCAAACCTTTCCTATAGACCTACTTTTACTTTTGTAAATAGGTCTCAGTCATTGCTCGGCCTAGAAAGTATAATCAAACTTAGCACATCAGTGCCTTATAGGTAAGCTGTCACGGGTCCTAGGAAATACAATATTCATTAATTTTATCCTCAGCAATCACTACTTTTATAACATAAATGTAGACTAATATAAAATCACCGGTTAAATACTTAGCTTTGTACTAAAAATTACTCTTTTACAGCTTTACATCAATATAAATTCTTTATTTTTACCACCTTCTTTTATTATTTGAGCTTCATTATCAATGATTACATCTTTAATCATTCACATAAAACATCAGTTTCTACTTTCCATTGACATGAACGAAGATGCTTCTAAATTGTTAGATAAACTTTGGGAGTCTTTTTATTTATTTAAGTTTGTAAAATGATCCTCCATCTACTACTTGTGTATATCACAGAGCTAATTACAGTCAGTATTCAATATACAAAAACGCTTTTATGACTATATTAAGAAATTGTTAATAAACAACACTAAGAAACAACAAATGGAATGGTTTTACATTTATTTCCATCAATAGCTTCACAAAATTATGTATTCTAGGCATTCTCAGACTAACTCACTGCAAATTTTGATTAAAATTAGATATAAACACTCATTTAAAATCGAGTGGGTAGCTTTGTTTTAGTTTAATTTATTTACTGCAACCCGAATTATGTCCCAGTGGGCCAGTCTACCCCTGGCCTTAGGCATTAATGTCTAAGATGTAAAAAAACAACTCATACTCATTAGCACACAGCTATGTAAACATAATAAATTAACTTAATTTAAATATACATCTTCTTCATCAAACATCTTTTTTCATTAGCAGCATTATGTATGTATATAATTCGAATGGGTACTAAGACTCTGTGCTAAAGATAAAAATATTATGTAGGATTATTTAAATAACATCATAAGTTCTAACCTTGTTTAGAACATCTTTATACATGTGACAAAGCCACTTGATTAAGTGTATTTGAAACTTATTGTTCTCATGTGTGATTTAAAGTGACAAAGGTAGTAAAGATATTTCCACAGGACGAACCTGCCTTACTTAGCACTACATAAATGAAACAAGACCACTCCGTTTAATATTGGCATCATATGTGAGATAGGTACCTAGTAGAAATCTTACTAGTAAACTATATAAGTAAATCGGTCAGTTAAAACTATATTTTGAAGGTGACTTCCCCTAAGACACAAATACTTGTGGAAAGATGAAGGATGGGAGGAGGGAGGGGTGGAAGCAGGAGGCCAACCCTGTACCCACCGACAGTCATGCCCATGAGTCTCATTCACATTTTATATGACATTTATTAACTACACTACATAAATATGTCTGTTAAAATAAGTGTTAGTGTCATTAAATATAGTCTTAATAAAATTAATAACACTCCAGTATACAGAGGGTGGTTTTATTAAAATTGTTTTCCACTCTCCTTCCACTCAGATGCGGGTACACTTCCTCTACATATAACTTTCCTTATACCTGAAACCAATAATGTAATTAGTACATAAACATCTAACCTGAACAGGTTGTTAGATGCGGTGATGAAAAAAAACACATTCTGTTTCATATTTTAAAAAAACACAACCCATGTTGTTGGTGACTGATGATGTATTATGATGGGTTTTATTTGAACATTGCAGCTTATCTTTTAGTTTCTTTGTTATATTGTACAGGTTTATCTTGTTACTTTAGTCTAGAGCAAACAGTTAAGGTATGAGCTTTTGATTGACCTGTTGATAAGATTATCATTTCTTAGCAAATTACTGAGGGAATTTTAACTACGCATATCTTTGGGTAATGGAGATAGAATAATGTAGAGTGTTTTATTTTTTGTTGCAGAGAATTACATCTTTCTGACCAAGCAGACATGTTTCATAGAAGTAGTGTCCATTCAAATGGCTACTCAACAGGTAAGGTTTAATCATCTTATGTATGTATATTGATAATTTTATGTGTGTACTCCATCTTCAGGTATAAGGCAAAATTTAAATGTTTGAGTGTCAAATTTTTTTCTTTCGAATTTTCAAATTAGAAAAATTCCAGATTTTTGTGATTATTTTGTATTTAATTTAAATATGTTCATTGAATATGTAAATATATAAAAACGAAGGTAATATCACATAGCCATATAGTGTAGATTGAGGGGATTTGTTATTTGTATGATCTATCAACCTATATTTTTGCAGAACAAGTATTCAATCTTTTTGAATTAATCTTATTTTGATATCAAATTCTAATAAATAAACCACATTTATAACTCTTTTTCTAGCTATATATTACCATTATATGATGAATTGGATTCAAAATTAACAGTAAGATAAGGGAATACTACATTTAAAAAATATTTTTTACAAGAGAAATTTCAAAAAATTGTGAATTCAGAGCCCAAAATTAAAAAGGGAGGAGAAAATGAAATTTGATACATAATTAGGCCAACATAAATTTTTAGCAATAGTTGACACCGGGCAAGAAAGGAAAATATTGTCAGCAAACAAAACTGTCAGACCAGTGCTTGCACAAAATAATTAGGTATGTTGAAGGTAATAATACACATTCTTCATTTGCAACTGATAAAGTATATTGAATTTTTAGACACTACAAATATGTGTTTTTTTGGATACAAGTGGGAATATTATCTGATAAATTCTTAAAAATATTAAGTGAACTGCGTCTTACTACCCATTCAAACCATTGTTATAATTTCACTAATGGGGAAAGAATGAGGAAGGTATAATTTAGAGAAAATATCCTTTGCACTTGCTAGAAGGGAGAGTGAGAAATCTCTAGAGAATAATTGGCCATATCCTAATAATTTGTTAAAAAGTCTAAGCATGTACCTTTAAAATAAATATTTTTTTTAGTTTGGTAAAAAAAGTATTATTTTTAAACTGAACACTTTAAATTGATGGCACCTTTTTTCTTAATTTTCATATTATCAAAGCTGAAATCTGTCCCTAAAACTTGAACCCTTCAATTTGAATGAAAAAAAAGTAACTCCAAGCCCAAGGGTGCACTGGAAGGTTCCGAGCGGCCTGGGCCTATAAATATGATGCCCACTAACATATATTTAAAAATACCACTGAAGTGATTAGGTGAAATAATTATATTTTTATTGTTAGTAAATTTAAACTCAAGACTATTTCAGCTACATTATCGAAAGCTACACCCCTAATCAGTCTACTTAAATAATTAGTTCTTACTTTCTACTGACATGGACAAAAATGCTTCAAAATTGTTAGACAATATCTGGTATTCCATTTTTTATACATTTAAATTTTAAAATCATCCTCCACACACTACTTGAGTAGATTAAAAAGTTAATAACAGTCCATATTCAATAAACAAATGGTTTGACTTTTGGCTGAAGAGATTGTTTATAAAACAACACCAATAAACAACAAACAGGGAGGTTTTACATGTAATTATATATCATAAATGGTGTATTCTCGGCGGCATCCACCGGCTTACTCATTGGAGCTTTTGATTTGAATGGAATAGAAACAATCACCTTAAATGGATAGCTTTACATCAGTTTAAAGTTGTTGTGGCAGCCCAAATCAAACCAGCCAACAGGGATATCTCCCGGCGGTCCAGTCCACCCTTGCTTGGGGTGAAGGTAGAGTCTTTATATTTTGCTAAACTTAAGGTTTTTAGATGTTATGATCTTGTAAGTATGGCATAGAATGATATTCATCATGAGCTATTTTATTGATAACAGTTGATACATATTGTTTAAAAGGACACAATCATGCATTTTATTTCAAGAATTCTATAAATTACCTCTACCGAAGTTGCATCCTCATCAAAGATCTATATTATTATAATTATTATTTTAGATGGCCAACACGGTGGAGGGGCAGTGGAGGAAATGCCCACATACCTCATGGAGCACCTGGCAACCTTCACAGTGTCCAAAGAAACCAGCATCATGTATCCTGCTGATGGGATGCGCAGATTGCTCCAGTTGGAGAAATCCAATGGAATATGGTCTCAAAAAATGCAAATGAGGTTGGATCAAAATTGGGTGCTCATCATGGACTATGAAACTGGAGTAAGTTTACATTCTTAATAACACTTATTTTCATATAATGGCTATAAATGTGCAATTTTTTATTTTTCTGAGAGTTAGTGGGAAAAAAATAGCGACTAAAATCCCTTTAGCAGTAAGCTTTTTCTGACATTCCTTTGTACAAGTTTTCCTCTGATTAAAATCTCCTTGTCCCAGTATAAGTGAACTTGTGCAGTGTCCTGTGAGCTTCTGGCATAAGCTGGCTGCTGTAGTTAAGAAAATAAGTTAGTCTTAAATTTATTTGTAAATACGTTTGGCAGTAGAATTAAATTTTGCATACCACTTTTTATTCCACTGTGGATTATAATGATTCAATGATGCTCCTCCTAGCTCTCTNGGTTATATGCCTATTTACTAACTTTGCAAATGGTTTTAGGTACTAGAAAGGCTATATATAGGAAGTGTACCCCCATTTGCTTGGAAGGAAAGTGGGAAACCATTTTGGCTAAACCACACTCAATACACCCAACTAAGATTTGAACCTTGTACCCCCCTCCCCCCCCCCCAACCCTCATCATTGGCAGTATAGCCTACAGCAATAACAGCGCCTTAGACAGTGCAGCCACCGAAGCGTGTTTTTTTTTATCAATTGATGATTTTTAAAAATGTTATTCTAAATAACTTCACAGTTTAAAATAATAGATTTATGATATTAAAAAAACTAGCATTGTTTCATACTAGCCACTCAGGTTATACTCTTATTTTTTATATTGTTTTGGGTTTTAATCATTGAGTAGATATGTTACTTCACAAAGTATTCCTACTTATCCCTATTTTCAGTGGTGGCCAAGTGGTCTAAGTTGTTAGACACGTTGAACTTGCTTGCCACTGACCTTTGGGGTTTGAATCTTACCTAAATGCGCTGGTGGTTTTCACCCGCTTTGGTCACGTAGTTAGCTAACGCACTAGTTTTGTATTGAGCTTAACTACCAAAGACGGGGTGATCGAGGTTCAAATCTCGCTCGAGTGAACCAGGGATGGTTTCTAAATGATTTTCCACTCTCCCTCAACACAAATGTGGGTTCACTTTATCTATATTCAACCTTCCCAATTCCTAATCCATTAGATTAATTAGTACTTAAGCGTGTAACCCTAATGATTAGTAAGATGCGGTGCTAAGTATTATTCGTGGTTTTCCTTAATCTGCCTTTTTCATCCCTACCCCTAAGAGTAGGTGCTTGATAAACCTTATGTTGAACATATTGAATTAAAAGAATATACCTACTCTCCTTTTCTTCAATTTGAGTTCTGTATCTTTGTTTGACAGGCTGTTATGGAGAGGTTTCCTGTGAGTATGATTCAGGAGCCCACAGCATTTACCAGTCATGACCCAATGGAGATGTATAACAACATATTAGTGTTTATTGTTGGGGAGGACCGACAAGCTTTGACCTCTCGCTCTGAAATGCATATCTTCCAGGTAGGCTTTGTTCTTTTATAGTTTCAAACAATTTGTTTTAGTTAACTTGGGATTTTTTTGATTTTGATGTTGAAATCATTTTAGAAGTATTTTATGTTTTAAAAATCAACAGCAGTAATGTTTTAGGGTACAAATTATTAACCAATTAAGTGTGAAGCAAGGTTTTTAATTGGCCACTTTCGTTGCTGCAAAAGGCAGTTCATGCTCCAGCAAGCACCTAAATAAAGGGGTTAAAAATATGTTGTTGTATAATAAGACATTTAGTCTTAGTATTAATTAGAATATTTTTTGTTTGAAAAACTTGAAATTTTGATAAAATAGAAGTAATCTTAGTCAAGCCAGAACTGACGTGACCGTAGTAGTTCCTTTTTTACACTTTCCATCTTACCAACCACACACTCAATAAGGTAGTGACAAATGTTTATGCCTTGTTTTTAAAGAAAAATATTATATGATTAAGAAAGAAAACTTTGAATATTAAACATTATAATAGCTTGATATTTTGTGTGAACAACTCCACATCAAATAGTCATGTACTGTGTTAATAAATTAATATTAGTAACAATTAACAATTTTATTTGGATATAATAGAGTCAACTACAAAATATTTAAGTTTTCAATATATTAAAAAAAATAGAAAACATGAAAACAATATTATGACTAGAAATGTGATGATTACAAGTAGATAACAAGTAAAATTTTAAAATATAAATAAAAAGTTACATTTTTATGATCAATCTTAAGTTGAGTAAGTTTGAAAATTCTAATTTACTAGTAAATAACCATTATTAATTCAAATGTAATATCCGGAAAATTTTATTATAATTATAATTTAACAAATGTGTAATTAGTAATCACACCTAAAATTAAATTATTTCTTTAGGTAGAAAATAGCATCTTTACAATCAACAACAAACTGCCCCACCTTTGAATTTAGCATAGAGCTTAAAGTTTCTTTGGCCTTGAGTTGGGACACTAAACATAATTGGTCATGATATATTTTCTCAACATTTTTATGGACTCACTTTTTACCAGCGTCTAAGCTCTTTTTCACCAGCACTTTCACTCCAATCAACAACAAATTTTATTTCTTAAAACCTAGTTTATATTCCACGCATATTTGAGGATGAATATAATTTTACATATTTAAATTTAGACTTTATTTTTACACTTTTATTTTTCCAACAAGTATTTCTCTTGGTACCCTTACAATTGGGTCAAAATTTGGACAAATTGATCAAATACTGCATGCTTTAATACAAGTAGTTAAGTAAGAATTAATACTTATTTTTGTAAACCCTCACCCACTTGGGTTTTGTGGCGTATTTGCAGAATTTTCTGGTTTCCTCTGAATTTTTTTTTATGTACCGGTATTGTCAAATTTTATATTGTTTTGCCCATATCAATGCTCACATGGTCCGAGGCTTCATAGGTCTGATTTGGCCAAGACTCATAGCCGCTTTGGGAGTCTAACACTTATACAACATTACTATTTAAATGTACAAAAGTTTGTCCTTTGTTTGATCACCAATTTATTAAAAAAAAAAAAAGTGTTTGGAGGATAACTTGAATACTCATAACACATTGGTTGCATCTCGTTGTGTCATTGTTTCTATCGAATAAAAATTAATTCTTAGAGGATTATATTTAATTCAAACAACCAACCAATCAACCAAAATACTCAGTCTCATCCAACTGTACTGATCAGTATTTTCTGATATTCTTAGGAATTATTGTGTCATACCCTAAACTACCAATACTAATACACTAATACTTTTGATAGACAATTTTTTTTTTTTGGCAGCGTGTTTTACTACCTGTTCAGGTTATACGCATATGTATTAATTATGTTAATAAGCTAGGACTGAGGAAAGTTGAATTTAGAGGAAGTGTACCCACATTTAAGGAAAAAATAGTGAAATGAATATGTCCAACTACGCTATACATACTATAGCCAAATTTGAAATGTGTGACATAGAGCTTATTTTTTATAATTATATTGCCCATGCATACATTTCTGCGATGGCAAAAATGATACTGGAAAGTGTTTATAGGGATAGTATGCGTTGATAGGGATAATATGTTGTGTCGTTTTAATCTCAAAATTTGGTATTAATGGACCACGCTCAAAACATATCTAACAAATATATTTTTTAATCTTCATTACTCACAATATAAAAAAATATTATTTTAATCCCCAAATGTTCTAATGCATTAAACCTTTTATCAAATCTATACTTACTTACCATATCAATATAACGAAAATATTTTATGAATATTTCATTATCATTGGCTTGTATTCACACAGTCCCGTTGCTAAGGACCGGCAAGATAAAGTTTGGTATCAGATAAGTAAAAGGGAAATGCATTTATTGCTTCGATTTCCTGATGAGAAAACACATTTATATGTTTTCAATATTTTATATTTTTCTAACAGTGTCAAAGCATTTCTGCTCAAGATTTAGTAGAAGATTTGAAGTTGTTGAGGGTTGGCAAAGTACCACCTGGGAGACATGCTCACCATATTCCACCTCCGCCTGCTACTCCACCTCCAGAGCCACCTAGCAATGGTGTGAACGTTCGAGAACAGGTGTCTGTGTTCAATGCTGTTTCAAATCGTAAGTAGATTGTGACATCTTTATTTATAATACCATTTTTTATTTTAGCTAAAGTGCACTATTTATAGAGTTTTTTTTTCATTTAAATGAGATACTTTGCCAATTGGACTTAACAATTTTTATATTTAATGCATTGTTGAGACAATTTGGGGGGGGGGGGAAGACTGACCGAGTGTCCCCATAGCTATCAATATACGTGAAACCTCTGTCTAGAGAGGCAAACTCCCCAGGGTCTGAGGTCCCAACCAATGAAAAAAAAAGAATAAAAAAAGTTGTGACAGCTAAAACAAGCGACTTTAAACCAAAATAAAATGGGCAGTATTGAAATAGGGTCATTGGCCACAGGATAACAACACCAGACTTGAAGTATTTTTCAATAAAAGGTGACACCTGAGGTAGGTGGGATTTATTCACTTTATTAGACATATGGGAGTTAAGCCTTAATAGCTTACAGATTTATATCAGTTGGGTTTGTATCATAAATCTCCATACACCTCTACAATCCTAATACCTAGCGCCGGTTTGGCGGCAAAACACGTCGAGACAGGACTAGCTAAGTTGAACTCTCAGTCCACCTGCCAAAAACCGATTTTCATCATTTTTTTCATTGTGAGTAATATAGTTTATCTCGAATATAGTTTACCACATAGAAACTATCTTTATGCTTATATGCATATGAATATTCTGTCTGTAATGTTATGTCTGCCACTTATTGATATCCCCGTTTGAGGTCTGCATTTCCTTTAAGGTTCATTAAGTGGCTATCTTGGACATTGGACTTTGGTGGATGCCAAATTTGGCTATCCAAAAGAAAATTAGATGGAGATGAAGAAATAAACTATCATATTTATTTTGATGCAGATCAATAAGTCAACTTTGAAAGATTCAAATTAATTAAACATTTATATTTTCAACTAAATTTTTGATAAAAATAAAATATCAGCTCTTAAAATATTCATTAAGCTTTACATAATTATGTTAAATAGAAATTTAAATTAGCTCCATTTATTTTTATTTTTTCTTAATACATTTCATTTCTAAGAAGAAATGTGTGGGCTTTGTTTTTTAAACCATGAAATCTATATTTAATTAATCGTTGACTTTTTCATCTAGTTTTTACTCCTCCCTCTCCTCAAATGGAATAGTCGGAAGGGTTAATGGCTTGTTGTCAGGAGTATCTATTTTAAGTGGGACCGTACTTGTAAACTTTCACCCCAGTTCTTACCTTTCCCCATCTATTTTACCAACACACGTTGTGACAAAATGTTTGTTCATTGGCATCGGTCTAGGACCACTGGGCGCAGCCAATTGTGTGCTTCCAAAACAACTGGGCGCCAGTATAAAAATATAATGATTGTTTTTTATATAAATATTAATTTGTAATTGTTTAAAAAAATCATAACAGAGTAAACTTAATTTGTTTGTATTTTTAAGGATAGACTACTTGCGATTTTGAAATTAAAAAAAGAAGTTGAACACATAAAAGACCATGAAAAATACCTAACCTAACCTAATTATCATTATTTTTGTACATTTAAAACAAACATTTATAAGGCCGTGCTAACTTTATAAATACAAACAAATTAAGGTTCCTCAGTTATGATTTATAAAAAACTCCAACGCCCGGTTAGCGGCATCCATTTGTCTGTATCCGCATTGGCATCAAAGGGTAAAGTTTGATACTGATTGAGAAATAACAATTTAATAGAATACTTCTTTCAAGTGGCACTTTTCCTGACATAAGACAATAAGTCACCATTGGAAACCATCCCATTGTGAAAATATCAAAGACTTTATAGAAAACTTAAATCTTGAAATCACTACAAATTATATTAAATAAGAGTTATTTGTAAATGCATCAACAAGAGTCTTATCAACTTCAAATGAGTGAACATTTATTTAGATCTAAATTGCCAAAATCACCAAGTTTCGACTCTTGAGTCTTACTCACTTTTATTTTATCACCCTATTCCACCAATTTACCCTTACGTTTAATATTTTCCAAATTATTTGTTCATAAACTCAGGTGTCAACAAAGTTTTTTGGGGTAAGTTATATAAAGTAATACCTACTTTAAAAATGTGTCCAATAGATTTTTTACACATACTCAATAACACTACTAGATGGTAAATATTTACCTTCCTTCATAGTGAATTGTCTTTTACTTTCTTTCATGCCTCTATTTACTACTACTGTCAAAAATAAGCACTGACCAAATATTACCAGCAATACTGATACTATATACACATAGTGTGGGTTAATTGAAACCTACTTTGGCCATCAAATTATTGTACCGACTTTGTTGAGAGAAGTATGGCAATTCAAAGAGTTATTAAGTGAGTAGGATATTTATTGCAACCCTACCTCGCTTTACTCTTAACCATCTGATTGATCATAGTCACCTAAATCAGCAGTATGGATAGACCATTCTAGAAATGTACTAGATTCAATTACTTCAATTAGATTCACATACTTTTTTTAACAGATTGACTTTTTCTATTTATACATTTATTACAATACTATTTATTAGATAATCAATTCTTTCTTTCAAATTAAATTTGAATCCAGAAGGGTGATGACCCTTCCCTCCGCCCAACTGATGAAAGAACCAATAAGGACTTGGATCCTCTGACCTCCTATTCCATCACTAAAACCCTTGGTAATTGAAAATTAAATACAAATATAATTAAGTTTGAATAATTTTGTACAAAACTTTTCTCATTAAAATTTGACTCCCACTCCCCCCCGTCCTTGTCACAGGTGGTCACACTTGTGAAACCCCCTCCCCCCTGGTGTGACGTCACATATTTTTAAATTTTATATTTAGAAGTAATTAAATTAAAATAGCAGTTTTTCCAAAAAAATTTTTTATTTAAATTAAAAATAATCTTTAATAAAATTAACTTAAAGTCAAATATTTTAGATAACTGACAAAACAAAAAGACCAATTAAAGAATGATAAATGATTAATATTGTTAATAAAAGATACAAAACTTAATCATCATGTGTCCACGGACTTTGAACCCACTCCTTGATATTGTTTATCACTGGCATATCGGGCACTGTGTTTTCGTTTTGGATATTAATGTTAGGAATATCCGTTGTGTCAACATCTTTTTCTTCCAACCAAATAGCATCGTCATCATTCATTAAACAAAGAATTTCTCTGGCACGTCTAGCCGCAATTCGTTGAAGACGAATTTTTGCGATAGGTAAAACCTCTTGTTGCCTTAAATGTGATTGTTTGTGTTGGTTAGCAGCTTTGTATGATGAAAAATATAGACCACATGTGCCACACGATCTTTTAAACATGTATGCCTCAACACTGGGGCAATAGCTATCGTACGGGACTTGCTTCAAATGGGATGACGCTCAGAGATTCAATGATAGCTCTAGTAACAATGGAGAAAACTTGGCTTGGAAGTCATTATTTCCTACGGTTACATACCCTTCTGAGGTATGTTTAATCAAAACAGGTGGTGGTAAAAATCCTTCTCTTAATAATTGCCAAAGACTAGAATGTTGCACATCGCAACACGGGACCGTCTCTCATTTTACTATTTGTAAAAAATATTGTGATTCACGTACATGATTTGCATACCAAGCAACATTATTTTTTAATATCATAGCTTGTTCAACATTCAGCCTGGTATTTGTTGGTACAAAGTATTCGGCAACTACAGGAAAATCATCAATGACCAATTTGCTCCAAATATTAGCCAACACTCTCAAAGTTTATTTTTTCTAGCTCCAAGTCGGTAGTTCGATTACTGGAATCAAGATGCGAACCAAAATCATCATGGTTTAATATGACACCCGTAAGTTCGCGACTAAGAGGTGCCATTCGTTGTTCAACTCTGTTGAATGCACTACTTCCTGGAGTATTTGTGGCTTTGTAAATAGCATCCAAATCAAAATCTTTAAAATGTTGCACAGCTAAAACTATTACTCACGCGTATCGTGGATTTTCGTTGGGACCACCATCACAAGTAAAAATAAATACGGGCTTACAAAACCTTCTTGAGTTCTCATTAAGTTTTCGAAAGCAGGTAATTTAGAAAGTTTATGGATGTCTGTGGCATGAGTCTCTGCATTAGAGTAAGAAGGTTTTTCACTACAAATCGCTACGTATGTAGGTCCAGAGTATGTCACAGCATCAGCTAGTCCCTCACCATCTTTCTTTATTACAATACCTGCATAAACAGATGGATTAAGTTTATGTTTTTCGGCGACCACGAAATCATGATCCGGTAATTTTACATGATAGTCAAGGTGCATTAATATAGTTGCTTGAGCGTAAGCTGCTGTAATGCCTAATGGTACATGTGCTTTGTCATCCATCGATAAATAAAAACTTGATCAGGGCTCAAAATCGAGGCTACAGATTCAAGATTTCTTATCATAGCTGTACAAAATTTGCTATCTTTATGCTTATAATGTAGTGTAGAGTCTGGTTTGCACAGCATAACAGGAACGGTTACGACGTGTCTTTTTCCTTCCTCTGTATTGACTCACCTGGGAAGAAGTCTCAAGTACAACCCTGATTGACTGATAGTATAGCCTTTCTTATATAGTTCGGCTTGCAAGTCGTCCAATGTTTTGCAGCACCTTATAATTTCAGTGCGACGTCGATCATCAGCCACGCCACCAAAAACTGCTATCGACTTCATGACTTCAAGTAAACCGGATTGGTTTTATTCTACTCTAGGCCGACCAACAGTATTTCGAAGAAGTTTTAGAGTGGTTGCTAAGTCGGAATTACTTTCACAAAATTCTAAAATTTTTTGTTTTTTAGAATCTCGATTTTTTTGGTCGTTCTGCTGCACTGATCTTTCGCTTTAGTATGTTCTTTTCCTCTTGAATGTCTTTCCTTAATGTTGCTATTGTTTTGGTGCATTATCTGTCGCTATACCAGCATCGCATGCTAGTACTAAGTTATTGAGCTCAGATTCGAATACTATAATTTTATTCTTGGAAGCGTGTTGACTAGGTGTTGGTTTAGGTATTGTTTGAAGTAATTGACACCCATTCGATTGTATCATAACATCTTTAGTCTCTTCTGATATACCCTGTTTGGTATCCTCCTGCAATTAAAAATAAACATGTCAAATATTGAATATGGGTACTACATACAATATGTTTCCAAAATCATCCACTACAATACAATAAAGAAAACTGCATTAAAATTGATCTGAGAGGAATCCTTTACAAACAGACACAGAAAGATGTGATTACTGACTAGTTTATAACAGACCTGGTGAATCTCGTAGTCTGTACGAACCCGCTTGACCGTCTTTTAAATACTGTATTAAATATTTTGTGTTTACAATTAGGGTAGAAAATAACAACTGAATTACACTGTAAAAAAAATTGGTGTAAAAATGGACCATGTAAAACGACGGTGTAAAATTTTTATGGCTTAAAATTTTAATCCGTGTACTTTTAACCCAGTGTGATCCAATTTTTTACACCAGAATTTTCTACAGTGTAGACAAAATATCCAAAGCGTTAAAGAACTAAGGTTTTTAATATTTTGTTCTCTTCCACTAAATATAAAATCATAGTTGGTTTTTATATATATATTATACATGCATTATATATATCTAATCGATTCAGTTTGGTTGTTATTATTAAAATTTGAACTTACTTTGGTGTCCTTTGGCTTTATTTGCATTGGTGATTTTGACGATGAAGGAATTTTTGAAAAAAAAACAACTTATAAGTGTCTCTTTCTTTTTCGTCAATTTTATTTGCAACTCTTTGATTTTCGAATCCACTTCACCTTCAACGTTATCACTACTTTTTAAACTTTTCCATAAGGTGTTAACTTCTTCTTGTATATTTTTTTATCAGCATAAGCTGCACTGTATGCATCAAATAATTTGCGGTAGAGAATACCTAGATCAATCTTTTTGTTCATTCTAAAATTATTTCATAAATTAAAAATAACAAAATAGTTGAACAAAGGAAACCACGTCCATCACTCGGCTAAAGTCAATTGTCAAGTGAACAATAGGAACGTATTGAAATCACGACACTGGCGCGTGTGTTGGCACTTGTCGAAGGTCTCACAAACATCTGATGCACAGAACGGTAGGACAGCGAGTGTGTACAAACATTCGACGCGCGGAACGGTAGGATAGCGAGCGTGCACTCGCCGACGACTTAAACCTTCAAAAGCCTTATAAATATAGATCGAGTTAGTAATATTTTTAAGTTTTTGGTTTACATATAAATTTCGCGTTTTAGTATTTTGATTTTAACATGTGACGTCACAAAGCTTTTTACCCTCCTTTCCCTTGTCACACAATGTCACATTTTGTTGGCCCCCTCCCCCTCAATTAATGTGTGAAGTAATTTATGGATGGCCCCTAAGGTATAGTAGGGAGGTATGGAAACATATAAAAGGGGACGAACACATTTTGACTTTTACAATGAAAAGAACAACACATTTCAAACTTTACACTGATGCCACTGGACAAAGAGGTAATGGTTGTCACCACCCCAATCCACCAATCTAGGTTACATTCTATCATAACTCATCAGAATCGAGTGTGAAACGCACAACACAACTTCCTAAAAGAGGAAATCAAAAACAAAAATGGAGAAAAAGGAAATTGGTAGAGAACAATAGGACACATAGGTAGGAACATGCAAAAGGAACTAATAATAGACAGGACAACACCGAAAATTGATATTGTTTCAGCAGATGCAAACTAGAGGGCTTTAATATGATTTAAAGACATCGCTAATCAATTTATAGGAGTATATTTTTTTAGCACCGCGTTTTACTACCTGTTCCGGTTATGCACCTATGTACTAATTACACTAAAGGGCTAGGGATTAGGAGGGCTTAGCTTATAGAAATTGCACCCGCATTTGTGTGGAAAACCATTTAACAAAAAAAAAACTTCAGTGCCCTTGACTGGGATCAAATCCCAATCTCATCTTAGGTAGTCTAGTCCAACAAGAGATTGGCGCATTAGACCACACAGCCACCAAAGCGGGTTTATAGGAGTATTCATTGTCAAAAATATAAGTGTACTTTAGTTATTCTGGACCAGGTAAATGCCTATTATATTATGTTAGGGTAGGAGAAGTTACATAAAACTAATTTAAGATGTGCAAGTCTAGTTATAGTATAGAAACACTAAACTAGATATAATTTTTATTTTTTAACTTTGTTAAACACCTCTAATTTTATTTCATAGAACAACATATTATCTGGTAGAGTAAAAATTTTATAAATGTAGGTTAATGTTTTATATTATTTTTCTATCAAATATAGCAAATAGCTATTTTTCAACATTTTTGGCACACCGGTTTCAAGTAATTCAGGCCACACCAACAATATGTAACATTTTGTTGACACTAATTCATGTGTGGCGTATTAACACCCTAAAGTTGAGAGCCAATTGAAGAATTTCAAAGTCTTTTTAATTACATATCAGCAACATGTATACACCTCAAAGCTTGAAGCCATCTTTTATGTCTCGGGGATCTGTGATGTCTCATTCTCGGCTCCTTAAACTCTTAAATGTCGTATAGTGAAAGAATATTCATTCATCTACACAGTCTATTTTTGTAATAATTAGCTTGTAATAGTCCAGGTTACTATCCTTGATTGTACCCACAACCATGACATTATTCGCTGCTACTGTGGATTCACTTGTTCACCGAAAAACTAGCACAGAACAGAAACGTGGCCATGTAACGCGCTCTGAGCTAATCACAAGATTTCTGTTTAATCAGCACGAGCTGTTCTGCTGAAGTTCAACTATTCTCTACTTTGTCCACTCTGTTCGAGATGTTAGGCACACAGGAACCAATCAAATCTCAGAACCAGCCATCTCAAATTAGTGCGCATGTGCATTTGTCAACACATGCGCTCTACAACCATTAGCAGACAGCTTCATTGGTTGTTGTGAAGAGATTTAAATAACTTGTTAATGTAAAGCTTGTATTGATGTATTGGATTGTGCCACGACACAGCGTTATAATTTGAAAACATCCATCAGGAGAATGATCTAAAATATATGTTTATCCACTAGAGAATAAAATATGTTGATAATCAGCTGTTTTAAAGCGTAGTAATGTATCGTGGGTCAACTTAAAGTGTGTGAATTACTGCGCAGATTCTGCTTTCTATTTTCTGGTGAGTGTGTGAATCAAGTTTTACATTAAGGATGCTGTACTAATCGATGTTGGGATCATTAAGTTTTTATACCACAGGTACAACCTTTACTAAGTCCTACCCTGAACGCACTTGCACTTTTCATACAAACTAGTGTCCCTATTATAAGAGACTGCCTTGCCGGCCCCTAAACTGTTGCCCCTGTCACTACCACTAGGAGGTAAGGAGATGCACCGACACACTAGGACACACATTCACTCACTAATATAGTTAGTCAAATATACACCAGGACACACATTCATCCACTAATTCATTTAGTCAAATATTTTTTCACATAGTTAAAATGTTTTTAAGCATATTTGAAACTGTGACTCTTTGTCAAATTTTTAAAGATGTCTTCACTACACTGTCTTATAGGCCTACTGAGTATTGGTAAAGTTATTTTCAGTTTGAAATAACTAACCAATATCTTACTATCAATCTTTTTAGATTAAATAGCTCATCGCTAATAATCTGTGATTAGTTTCCATGAATCTCTAAAACATTCTTTTAGACCGTTTAAGTAGTTTTTCACTGATAAAAAAAGATTAGGATTAAGATAAAATACTAATGTTGAAATTCCTTAGTGTTCATCTCTATCTTCTCATGCTCTTAACATTTCTTGTGTTCACTGTTCACTTTGCACAGGTAAGTTGCATCATTCCTCGTGTGTAGATTAGTCAAACTTTATTATTTTTTTAAATTATGTGTTTGAATATGAATATTTTTACTAATTCCTTTGATTTGATTGTATTATCTATCATAACTAATATTTTGTTGTGCGATTAGTAAATCAAGATCATTTTCAAACAGCTGTGGCCTTTGGTGATAGCTGCTTCTTAGTTTTCACAAGAATAGGACTTGAAAGTCGGGTTTTGGGAATAGGATGAGGGGCTGAGAAGTATTGTGGTAGTAAAATAGGGTTGGAAAACTACAAGTTGTTTTTATAGTCATTCAAGACCTCAAGGATAACTAGTATCAACAAATATTTTATCTATTTTTATAGATTTCATAGAAATTTAAATAATGAATATTTTCTATCTAAATCTATTAGTTCCAATAGTTAGTTATAATATAAATCTATTAGGATAACTATGTTTTTGCCCCAATCCTCTCAAACATCTAATGAAAGAACACTCTTTAGATTTAAAAATATGTTAAAATAAAAATAAACAGTAAAGTTCCTGTGAAGTTAGTGACACTATAAAATTATGTCTTTTGTACTATCATTAGAATAATAAAACCATGAAACACCACCTTTTATGTTATATTTGGCACAAATCAATCTCATTAAATATATAAGTACAATTAAATCTTCATTAACGGACACCTCTAAATAGTAGATTATTATTTATAACATACAGCTTAAAATTCCCCGGCCTAATAACATGGCCTCTTACGATGAAAAAACCTCCCAATAACATACTTTCATAATAACAGACACATATACTTCTAAAGACACATATTTGTGCATAACAATCTTTAAAAGGTGAATAAAAATTGAAAACACCAGCCCATTTATAGTATTTGACTGTAGGAATGTTAGAAATGCCATTGTCTCCGTGCTAAGTGTGAGCAATTCTGCCTTCACCCTTTGGGGAAAGTTTCTAAAATAGTCTATGTAGAATTAACTATGCACTTCAAGGTCATACCTCCCACCCCTTCCAAGCCATCAAGCAAGGAGACATTCCAGAAGGTGTTTGTGCTTGTGCCCACATATACAGTACAGAGGGTCTACTTTTCATATTTAATATTATTTGTGTATTGTTCTCTTTATAATGCAATTGGTACAGTAAACTATGCACACTATTTGTTAGTTGGTTTAATTATTCTGCATACATTACTGCATAATAAGGTAATTATATTGTTTTAGTTAATATATTCACACTATATAGGTTCATGTGGCTTAAACTCTGCTCAAGAAGTAGGATTTAAAAATATATACTTTGCCAAATAAGTCACCTCTTAATAATAGACATATTTTTGATGATTGTAGGTACCCACTACTAAGAGATTTCACAATATTTACAAATGCCTCTACTTTTTGGTAATCACAAAGGGAAAGATTCCCATTAGATATTGGCCATAGTACTAAGTACTTTAAAATATAACAAAACAGCAATTAAATATCAGGAATTTACATTCTATCATTTGAAAATAGCACAAACTACATTTTTGTAGGCAGACTCTGCCAAGTCACACACCATAAATCGTGTAGCGTTGTAGCTAAGGAAGTCACAGATACTATATATTAAAAGGGGAAACTAATACTATTATTATTTCTAAATTCGTAATGTCATAGAAAGATGAGTCATTACTCAACATATATGTTTAAACATAATTAACAACATAGCTTTCTTATATTTTAAAGGATAAATTTGATATTATTCATCAGATAAAACTTAAGCATGTTTTAATTAATAATGTCATCTTACAACGTCAAATACTTTTAGTGTAGATACACTCCATTAGTGATTGCAAGGGCTAAGGCTTATCATAATTAGATTATATTGAAGGTGACTGGGAGGCTAGGGTTCGAATCTTGTTGGGTGCATTGAGGGTGTTTTTTTTATCACCACATCTTACTAGCTTTTGGGTTACACGTTTATAAACGATTTACACAAATGTGTTAGGGATTAGGAATGTTTAATTTAAAGGAAGTACACCCGCATTTACATGGCGGGAGAGTGGAAAACCATTTAGGAATAAACACCCTCAATGCACCCGACCAGGATCAAACACTGATCTGTCTTTACCAGTCTAGTCTAACACGAGAGTAGCGCGCTAGACCATGCGGCCATCAAAGTGGGTACTGAGGGTGTTCATTCTTAAATGATTTCCAGGGCAACCATTCACCTTAAAAACTGGGAGGTCCGAGAAATTACACGTTTTTTTTTGTGTTTGGAAAATAGGGGAAAAAAACATGAAATTTCACAAAAAACTAAAACATTAATTTTGGTAATTTGAGACACTAAACTGAAAGTGCTCTTGCATAGAAAAAAGAGTGAACCCTAAAAGTAAGAATGCTGATTCAAACACAATTAGTATCTTTCCACCCTCCATTTCTATTGCTTGAAACATTGGCTTGCATAACATCTGCATACATTTTCCTATCAAGATCAACTAAGCCCGTCATAAACACCAATGACGTGACCCCATAATAGTCTATTTCATAAAAATGATAATTCCTTCTGAAAATGCTGGGAATTTATATAAAGAAAATAGTGACATTCTGGATTTTACACTTTCCATCCTCACAAATGTTGTTACATTTCCTACAATTCTACTTTTCTCATTCCTCCTTTAATTAATTTAAATATATGGATAACCCATAGAGATAGTAAAACATAGTACAAAAAAAAAAGTATAGTGAATTGAGCTCAGACAAACTGTTAATCTGGGTACTGGCATTAATTTACACAAACTAACTTGGGTTATATAAAACTAAAATAATATAAGTCTGTTTTATAACTCAATTACAGATTTACCTTAATATATAATCATGAGTTCATGTCTGGTTTGTATACTTTTGGATTGAATAGAAACATAAAGTCCCTTTATACCATTCTAAGGAGATAAATAGGCAAATAACTTTAATAGTGAATGTGTTTGATTCATATTGGTTTATTCACTAGAGAATGGAATGTTGTTTTCCCCACTCCACATTTTTGCTAGTTGAGTTCTCCTTTTTTCCATGACCCTCTCTCCCCCCCCCTTTCCACAAACACACACACACACACACACTCTTGGTATCTTGTCTTTAACAATGGTATCTTACCTTTCCAAGAGGAATCAAATTAAAGCAACTTTCACTTGTTGAGAACTATGTAACCTACTTTACTTCCTACTTCATGTGTCTGCACTGGAATGACCAAACCATTCATTAGTTGCTCAAAAATGGTGCTAGAGTGAACACATAATTTTATTAACCAATACTTAATGTTGATGATAATGTAATAGGTTCATAATAATTAAGTGAAGTGAAACATTTGATTAGTTATAAAATAGTTGTCATCATTTCTAATGTATGAAAGTGAAACAAGTCATTCAGATAATTTTTGGGAGTCAAAATCAATAGGGCCATTAGGTAAAGGAAAATGTTTTCCTGCATATTGGAAAGAAAAAAGTATGTAACATTCTGTTCATTATTTTTTTAAAAGTATAGTAAAGTATTATATGCAACAGGACAATTAACAGACACACACAAAACCATTCATATAAATAAACTAATAGGCCTGGTTCATTACAGTTATTAAGTGAATAACTTTTTACAAATGCCATGTATTAATTCATCTTTATAAGGAAGCTTTAAAAAAAAGTTATAACAAATCAAAGTTAAAATGTTTAGATATTATTTTATTTCATTATCTAAGCTACCCCATCTTAAAAAGTAAAGTTTCCAATTAAATATGCACTAATTTGCTATTGTAAAAGCTGCCCAATAGCATTAGTTGGTTGTTAATGAAATCTCTTTAATTTATTTAGGATGCTCTCACGCTATCATTTAGAAAGATGGAGTAAGGTGCTTATTACCATTTAGACTATGCATTTATTTTCACCTTAAACTTAGAACTCTTTTATTAAAGCCAGTTATGATTTCCATTTCAAATACTACATCGTATTGATATTATTAACTATATACAAATATATATGTATATTTTTCACATTCATGTCCTAAACATATTGGTTTGTTTTTACTATTATTTTAAATTCCGGTACATATCATATTCAAGGTTTTATGTTTTAATCAACCTGACCCATTAAAAATATTTTTTGGGATAGTTTTTGTGCTTAAATTTTATGCATATTTAAACACCTTGATAATATTTGTGTACAAAGAGTGTAATGTGAAATTAGGCCTGGGAAGGTACATCACTTAGGCCAATGATGGCCAACCTGTGGCCCACACACCACTAGTGACACACAAAGACAATTTAAGTGGCACATTTAAGGTTGTCTTGGATAAAATAAAATAGCAATAAATTAGGCAAGTTTGCCCTACTACTTTTTGCCAAAAAAAACCTTGTCTTATAAGTACTATTCTGCTGATAGTAAGTGGAGTGTTGTAAGTTTAGAATGCTTAACACAGTGGTTGCCAACCTCATGCAAGGTTTGACCCCAATTTTGGTATTAGAGACCATTGCAACCCTTTGATGATCTACAAGCGTTAAACTCTAGTTTTTAACTTAATTTTTCACTGTATCTTACCACTCATCTTGTGGGGCGGGGCTATCCACTACTAACTAAACTAATGGGGTAGGTAGAATTTAGTGTAAATGAACCCTTATTTGCATGGAGGGAGAGACTGTTTAGGAAATATCATACCACTACGCCTGGTCTGAATTTGAATTCTTACATCCCTGTCACCAACAAATTAAACTAAACTTTCATGTGCCTATCGATGTTTGTTTCAATTACTATAAATAATTGCTTATTTAATGACTATACAAAAGCGCCTTAGATGTTGAAAAAGAGAATAAACTTGCCTTATAATTATTTTGTAAGTTTTGCTAGGAGCGCCACTCACCAAAACACCAGGGGTGGATTTTCATATGAACTTAAAGGGCTATAGCCCAGGGCATCAAATCACAAATTGCAGGCGTGAAGAAAATAATAAGTTTGTGGAGTACATAGCATTACAATGATTCTAACTGAGATATCCTAATCGATCTCAAGCAAAAAATTTACAATCACATTACGAACTGCAGCTTATTACCTCCAGTTTTCATTTCTAATAAAAATTCGAATTTTCATACCCCATAAGTAGGCAGCAGGCTGCTTCAGTCCAGGGCATTATACAAAGTAAATCTGTTCCTGCCAAATATGAGATTGTTACAGCAAACTGAGTCAACAAGCAACTGTCAGAATTGAGTAACCAAAAGGAACCCAAGAACTAACTTAGCAATTTTTATCATTTTAACCAGCTACATTTCTACAAATAAATAATAAATAATGGCGTGTCTGGCCAACATCCTTCGTAGCTCACTTTGCATAAAGAAGATTAGCCCGTACTAATAAACCGTTGCCCAAGGGTTGCCCGAATGTACTAATCATAGATCTCTTCCATGGATGCTCTTTCCATGTCCTGGAAAGATGAGATGATGATAGTGAATATGACTGGGTAAAACCAGAGAAGATCTTAACCTAATTAAGCCTATTTAAAACCAAACCCTGATGACTATGAGAATTATTCTCCTTTTGAGAAATATCCTCCCGGACCAGCCGGGTATCAAACCTGGCTCCTTTAGGTCAGCAGCCAGGGGCTTTGAACCCTCGAGGCTGGTTACATTTCTGTTTGAATTTTGAAATTTAGGACCTCAACCAGCATTGCAACTGCATCTGAAACACTTGACCTCGGATAGGTTCACGACCTCTAGGTTGTAAACCACTGATTTAGTATCTTCTCTATTGAAATATTATAATATTTTGTTTGCATATTAAAAGAAAGCGGAAACTATATTTTTTGTAGAAGGGGACCATTAGCAAATAGGTACACGCCTGAGATTTTTTTAAAAATGTAATACATCTAGAAGCTATTTTGAGCTGGTTTAAAAAAGTAATTGGGGTTCATTGCGTTCTTCTACCACATCCACCAAATTTTTTTCTTCTTACATTTATGTGCGTGCCACAGGTATTGCTGCCATCCAGGATAGAAAACAAGAAGTGGAGGATTTAAAATATACTTGGATACAGGGACGGCCCGAGGTAAACTTTGCATCCGGGCGGGATTGCCTTTGGGCGTCCCCCTATATAACGGGGAATAATAGGATATTTTGAAGATAATCCCCCAAATTAACAACTCTAAGTCTTACATAGCCTGGGCATGATAAGAAAAAATACCCAAGCGAGGACCATTTCAAATATCCAAATAGCTTCTAATGGCATCCAATTTAAAAAATTTGTTGGTAGAAGACCACTTCAAATATCCCAAGAGGCATAAAAAAAAGGCTTCTAGGGCATTCCAAATTAAAAAAAAAATGGGGTGAGCACCATTTCAAATAGCTTATAGAGGCTTCCAATTTTCAAATCTTTGCCAAAGGCTTACTACTCCAAATATCCTCTATACGTATACAAATTTCAAACCACTTGGGGGGAGGGAGGGGAGCACTATTCTAAAAAGCTGTTAAAAAAGTGTGATTTCAAAAATCCTCTGAACAAGGACCATCCCAAATAGCTTCAAGGAGCACTCCATTTTCTAATAAAGTTCCACCACTATTAAATAAAATAACAATGGTCTTAATTCTTAGGGTTTAATAGTAAGGCTTAACATCATGTCATAAACTTACGGTTTTGGACACATGGCTCCCCCCCCCCCCC